>CM038669.1:622889453-623105504 GCA_021605145.1 Aegilops bicornis | reverse complement strand
CCCTAATTGAGAATGCCTCGCATATTTTTTTACAGTAGCAGGATCAGAATAACTTACTCCATTATGTTCGCCACCATAGAACTCCACCGTTACACCTACTTGTTCAACACTATATTTGGATTCTGATCTTCTAAAAGGAACGTCTGCTCTAACAATTCCCTACTCATCTACCAAAACAACAGGAAATGTTTCAAAAAAAGTAGGCATACGGCGTACAAAAAGCTCACGTCCTTCTTTATCTCTAAAGACGGGATGTCCTAACCATCCAACAACTATTCCATCCCCATTGTACATTGAGCCTGCTCTAAATAATCCCCCTTTTGCCGAATTATTACCAATATAATCATAAAAGGCCTGTTCTGGAAGTTTTTCGATACGTAGGTATATATGGGTGAAAGAAGTATGTCGATGGACCGAAGGGGGGCCACGAGGCAGGGGGCGCGCCCTAGGGGGGTGGGCGCACCCCCCACCCTCGTGAGCACCTCCCTTCTTTCCTGACGTGCACTCCAAGTCCATCGGGTGGCTTTCCTTCCAAAAATAACTTCTCCAGTTGATTTCGTTCCGTTTTGACTCCGTTTGATATTCCTTTTCTTCGAAATACTGAAATAGGCAAAAAACAGCAAATCTGGGCCGGGCCTCCGGTTAATAGGTTAGTCCCAAAAGTAATATAAAAGTGGAAAATAAAGCCCAATATTGCCCAAAACAATAGACAATATAGCATGGAGCAATAAAAAATTATAGATACGTTGGAGATGTATCAGGGATGCTATGTTTGATGAAGATGATGTTTTTGAGAATATATTTGCTGCAATTAATGTTTGTCCCAAGCTTGGGGATGCTACGTTTAATGAAGATGATATTTTTAGCCTCCCAAGTTTTGATGAGCAAATTTATTACGATGTTAGCATGCATCCTATTGATGATTATTGTGATGACACTTATAAAGAGTAGTGATGATTATATTTATAAAACTTATCATGATTATGATTACCCCTTTTCTGAACATTACTCTTTTAATGTGGAAACAATTTATAGTATTCGAGTCTCTTATGATACTCCCACTATCCCGAATGAGAAAAAAATTGCTTATGTGAAGAGTAATAAAATTTCTATGCTTTTAGATCATGAAAAGAATGCTTTAGGTGCTGGTTATATTGTTTAATTCATTCATGATACTACTGAAAATTATTATGAGGGAGGATTATATGCTTGTAGGAATTGCAATAATATCAAGTTTCCTCTTTATGTGCTTAAAGTTTTGAAGTTATGCTTGTTTTGCCTTCCTATGCTAGTTGATTATTGTTCCCATAAGTTGTTTGCTCACAAAATCCCTATGCATAGGAAGTGGGTTAGACTTAAATGTGCTATTCATATTCTTCATGATGCTCTCTTTATGTTTCAATTCTTATGTTTCATGTGAGCATCATTGAAATCATCATGCCTAGCTAGGGGCGTTAAACGATAGCGCTTGTTGGGAGGCAACCCAATTTTATTTTAGTTTCTTGCTTTTTGGTCTGTTTAGGAATAAATAATTCATCTAACTTCTGTTTAGATGTGTTTTTATGTTTTAATTATTGTTTGTGCCAAGTTAAACCTATAGGATCTTCTTGGATGATAGTTATTTGATCTTGCTGAAAATTCCAGAAACTTTCTGTTCACGAAAACAATTGTTAAAAATCACCAGAACGTGATAAAATACTGATTCCAATTGCAGCATATCACTAAACAAATTTTATAGTTCGTCCTATTTTGGTAGAAGTTTTGGAGTTCCACAAGTTTGCGTTAGTTACAGATTACTACATACTGTTCTGTTTTTGACAGATTCTGTTTTTCGTGTGTTGTTTGCTTATTTTAATGAATCTATGGCTAGTAAAAGAGTTTATAAACCATAAGGAAGTTGGAATACAGTAGGTTTAACACCAATATAAATAAATAATGATTTCAATATAGTACCTTGATGTGGTGTTTTCTTTTCTTTCGCTAACGGAGCTTACGAGTTTTCTGTTAAGTTTTGTGTTGTGAAGTTTTCAAGTTTTGGGTAAAGAATCGATGGACTATGGAATAAGGAGTGGCAAGAGCCTAAGCTTGGGGATGCCCAAGGAACCCCAAGGTAAATTCAGGGACACCAAAAAGCCAAAGCTTGGGGATGCCCTGGAAGGCATCCCCTCCTCCGTCTTTGTTCATCGGTAACTTTACTTGGAGCTATATTTTTATTCACCACATGATATGTGTTTCGCTTGGAGTGTCATTTTATTTTATTTTGTTTTTCTTGATGTTTGAATGAAATACCAAGATCTGAAATTCTTAAATGTTAGAGAGTCTTCACGTAGTTGCATAATTGTTTGACTACTCATTGATCTTCACTTATATCTTTTGGAGTAGTTTGTCGGTTGCTCTAGTGCTTCACTTATATCTTTTAGAGCATGACGATAGTTTTATTTTGAAGAAATAGAAGAACTCTCATGCTTCACTTATATCATTTTGAGAGTCTTTAGAACAGCATGGTAATTTTCTTTGGTTATGATTTTAGTCCTAATATGATGGGCATCCAAGAGGGATATAATAAAAACTATCATATAAAGTGCATTGAATACTATGAGAAGTTTGATTCCTTATGATTGTTTTGAGATATGAAGATGGTAATATTAGAGTCATGCTAGTTTAGTAGTTGTAAATTTGAGAGATACTTGTGTTAAAGTTTGTGATTCCCGTAGCATGCACGTATGGTGAACCGTTATGTGATGAAGTCGGAGCATGATTTATTTATTGGTTGTCTTCCTTATGAGTGGCGGTCGGGGACGAGCGATGGTCTTTTCCTACCAATCTATCCCCCTAGGAGCATGTGCGTAGTACTTTGTTTCGATAACTAATAGATTTTTGAAATAAGTATGTGAGTTCTTTATGACTAATGTTGAGTCCATGGATTATACGCACTCTCACCCTTCCACCATTGCTAGCCTCTCTAATACCACACACCTTTCGCCGGTATCATACACCCACCATATACCTTCCTCAAAACAGCCACCATACCTACCTATTATGGCATTTCCATAGCCATTACGAGATATATTGCCATGCAACTTTCCACCGTACCGTTTATTATGACACGCTCCATCATTGTCATATTGCTTTGCATGATCATGTAGTTGACATCGTATTTGTGGCAAAGCCACCGTTCATAATTATTTCATACATGTCACTCATGAGTCATTGCACATCCCGCACATCACGGAGGCATTCATATAGAGTCATATTTTGTTCTAAGTATCGAGTTGTAATTCTTGAGTTGTAAGTAAATAAAAGTGTGATGATCATCATTATTAGAGCATTGTCCCAGTGAGGAAAGGATGATGGAGACTATGATTCCCCCACAAGTCGGGATGAGACTCCGGATGAAAAATAAAAAAGAAAAAGAAAAAAAAGAGGCCATAAAAAAGAGAAAGGCCCAAATAAAAAAATAAAAAATGAGAGAAAAAGAGAGAAGGGATGTCGGTGTCAAAACCGGCGGATCTCGGGTAGGGGGTCCCGAACTGTGCGTCTAGGCGGATGGTAACAGGAGACAAGGGACACGATATTTTTACCTGTGTTCGGCCCTCTCGATGGAGGTAAAACCCTACTCCTGCTTGATTAATATTGATGATATGGGTAGTACAAGAGTAGATCTACCATGAGATCAGAGAGGCTAAACCCTAGAAGCTAGCCTATGGTATGATTGTTGTATATATAATCAATCGACTAGCCTGGCCCTGGTTTATATAATGCACCAGAGGCCTAGGATAACAAGAGTCCTAGCCGAATACGCCGGTGGGGAGGAGTCCTTGTCTTGATCGCCAAGTCTTGTGGAATCTTCCTTGTATGCGGCAGCTGTTCGGACTGGCCCATGAGTATACGGCCATGGGGGTCCTCGGCCCAATCTTACAGATCAGGGGATGACGTGGTGAGTACCCCCTAGTCCAGGAAACCGCCAGTAGCCCCCTGATCCGGTCTTCAAGTTTAGGGACGCTCCTCGATTCTTCCGAACCGTTCTTCATCTTCAGTCATCGGTCTTGAAAACTGGTTCAACAAATCTTCTCATCTTCGATCTTGAGAATCGCCGAAATGCATTCGACGACTTTACACGTCGGGTATCCGAGGAGCCCCTTTAAGTTTCCGGCCTTTATAAATGCCTTGTTATTTTTATGCCACACCTCGGGTTTGAAGTTGTTCTCGGGCGGCAGCGTCCTCTTGCGTCCGAGCTCCAACGCCGAACTGCATTCGAGGTATCTTTTGCAGCCGAGCACCAACGCCGGACCGCTTCCTAGCTCTAACGCCGGAATGTATTCGAGATCCAACGCCAGACTATGTATCCAAGCTCCAACGCCGGACTGTATCCGAGCTCCAACGCCGGACTATGTATCCGAGCTCCAACGCCAGACTGTATCCGAGCTGTCATAAATCACCTTGGTTCAAAGAAGTTTGAAGGAGTTTAGCCGAGCTTAGTGCCGGAAATGCCTCTATGTTGCCAGCCACTAGCGCCCGAGCTTTATGCCGGACTGCTTCCGAGGTGGTGCACCACCCCGAATGTGGGCCGCTTTTGTCAATATTTTTGATTGGTGCAATTTATTCTCTGCCAAGATACATAGCCAGTAGCCCTCAAGGTGGGTATCGGTCTAAAACCCGAGATGCACATGAAGGATGACATAAGACCGCCGATCCTCGTAGCCGCTGAGACTCAGGTTGATTTGCAAAATTGGTCTGAGGATCAAGTCCTAGCTCGGCAGAATACTACGGGACACAAAAAGCGGCGTGCTCAGTCCTCAAGACTCAGGTTGGGTGCGGCCGACCAACCTGAGGATCAAAATCTTCTCGGAGACTGTATTACACTTAATTTTTTTTGCATTGGACAGGCAATGCAAGAGTCTCCCCGAGACACTGGTCGGGTGGCAACACCGCATCAGGGATCGATGTGCCCCTTTAATATTTGTAAATAATAAGCCCAAGCCCAGTAGCCCCGAGCCTTAATGCGGGCACGGGTGGTCAATTAAGGATTGATATCCATAGTAAAATCACAAATTATGTGTAATGACTCTATGTATCCAAGTACTTTATGTCATTAATGCTCGGATCCGCATTGTACAAAACTTTGTTGACCGACCATCGGCTTCACCTCCTCGGCCAGTAGCCGAGGAGTGTTTGTCCTACTTTATAAAGCCTTTATGAGGGCAAATATTTACGACAAACAAGGCAATCTGGCCATACGGTTTTATAAACAAAGGCACGCAGAGAGATATGTTATATTACTGTTTAATGTAAGAAATGTCTTCCAAACAAAATAGTCCCGCTATCGGTTCCTTTCTTTGGGTTGTCATGCTAAGCATGATCATGAAACCTCAGCTCTAATGTAAGAGTAAAATATCGAGGATTTAGTTTGGGAGGCCAGTTAATAGCCCCCGATAGTGTTCGGCGACAGTCGAGGTCAAGCCGTAAACACTTCGGCCATTGTTATGAATGGCCTGTCGTTTAACACCGTCATCGGATCGCTGACCAGTTTACGCTTATTGTGACAGTGAGTTTTCAGCTTTCTCCACTGAGGTGCTTAACCATGTGAGCTGGAAGCACAATCGTAGTGGTTCTCCTTTTGCACACCTAGCCGAACAAAGCGGAACGTAGGAGGCAAGCGCAGGAGCCGTGCAACCCAACTATTGACCGAAGACACAATTCGAAACCGATGCCTATATAGCAATATCCAAGAATGTTTTTGCCGAATCTCTAAAGGTATCCGACGTTGCACTGCGAGACTTGTGCTGAAAACACACAAATAGTTTAAAAAGTGCCATAAGCTTGGAAAACCAAAAACGCCAAGAAAACTTGACGTCCTAACGAGATCAATGTTCGTGCCAATCTGAAAATTGGCCTTAGCAAAAGAAGTGCTTCGTCGTGCTTTAACATGATACATCCTATCTCAAGACTTGCGGGTCAGCCCTCGGCTTCAACCTCCTATCCCGAGGGCGGAGTACTTCTCATTAGGCCAGTTTAGCAAACTAAACTCTAGCGGCTTTAAGAGAGAAATTAGGCTCCCCGGCTAGTGACCACACGCTCGTGTCGAAAAAAGGAGTTATAGATAACAATAATAATAATAAAACTTTGCAACGACTAAGAAGAAGAACACTTATCATAAAACGGCTCATATAAATTTAAGAGCCCCCAAGTGACTTGGGTAAAAAGAATGATTGCATGTATCGAAGTACTTATATCATATCTATGTTCAACCGAACTTTAAACGCGTCTTAACCGACCATCGGCTTCTCCCTCTTCGGTCAAGGACCGAAAAGTGTTATGTACTCCATCTGTCGAGAATATCGACGGTGTTTCCAATAACCAGGCAATCAGGCCATAAGGTCAGAATGCATAAAGCGCTCAAGGAACTTATGCTATATTACTGCGAAGTGTAATAAGCATCTTCGAAGAAAATAGTACCCCCACCGATACCTTTCTTCGGTGCTCATTGTTATTATGAGACTTGTGCATTAAATTTTTTGTACTCATGAGTTCCGTTGTGTGCCGACCATCATTGAAAACTATAAGAGCGCTAGCTTTCGGCTTCACCCAGTCTGAGGTCCGTCTCGGATGACCCGATCGTGACAATCGTAGAGGTGCTCCCTTTACTCCCTAGCTGAATAATCGGGAACGTAGGGGTAAACACAGGAGCGAGGCAACCCAGCTTGCAAATCGCTTAAGTCAATATGGTGCATATTGTGGCGTAATGCACGAACAAGGAACGAAGCCGTACAAGTGTAATCATATGCAAGAGGAAAAGCTTCATGAAGGAAGCCCCCAAATGAATTGGGTATTTGAATTTATGCGTCACAAACAAAGTTTGGACAAGAATTTTTTTTACAAGCAACATTTTTCCAAAAAGTATAATGCTTGGTCGAACGAACACAAGTTAGAAATTAAAGCTTTGAGCATGAAAGCGACTTAGCTGGTTAATGTGTTCGGTATTGATGACGCTGATCCGAGCTTGATACGGGACAAGGTTCCATCCCCAAGCCGGTCCCGAGGTGGCGGAGCGGAGAGCTCGACACGCCAAGTGGTGACATAGCACGGTCAATGCAGACCGGCAGCAGTGAGTGACGCCAAGTCCCCGGATCATTTTCCGTGCACAAAAAATGGTGCAAACCGGAGATAATAGTAATAATGATAATTAAAAAATCGTTGCATAATAAATAATTTATGCAAAGTGAGTAATAAAGAAATATGTCCTGGCGCCGAAGTCAATGTCGATGCGGGCATCGGCATGATGCGGTAAAGGCGTGGCAAAGCCTGAATTTTCGCTGTCGGTCACGAGCTCCGGATGCGGCGTCACGGACTATGTACGAAAACTGACCGAACCACCATGCGACTGTCGTTAATGCGGCCACCATTTGATAGACCTGGTTTATTTGTTGTAGCAATCCGAAGGAAGGTGATTCCAAAAATTAGGACTCGATCCGCGCACCCATTGCCTGATGGGTGATAAAATGACAGCATGGCAATGCTGGCAAAGGTTGGCTCGCCGAGGCAAAGCCCTCGGTCCAGCTAACGTGATGGAGCTGGTCGGCTAGTGACGTCGAAGTGTCCGGAGTAGGTTGATGAAGAGATGGCGAAGCCCCCGGTCCAGCCAAGATGTCGAAGTAGATCGGCGTGATGGACACCAGCTTGAAGAAGCAATAGTGCGGCTCGCCGATGCAGGTCGTGGCGTGGTCGATGCGGCTTGATGAAGCGACCATGCGGCGATGCGGTATGCCCGCTCCGTGTAATCCGTGGGGCGGCGATGTTGGTGATGATTTATCGCGCGATGCCGAACTCTTGTTCGGCTTGCCGAGATGATGATCCGAAGAAGTTGAGCTCGGCTCAACAAAGTGACGACGTGTCTAGCGCAGGTCGGCAGCCGTGGAGCAATATTGCCGGACTGGTTTGACACCAGCATGATGTTGAAGATCATCTTTAAAGTTAGTGGGATGTGTTCGGGAACAAAACACAATACCCCATACAAAACTTCTTTCAAAAAGGATGTCCAAAATGCCGTTCGTAAAAAGGACGAACTCGGGTCGGATTTGTTTTCGCGCAGAAAACGAATCCGAAAAGTGATGCACTAATCGGAAGGTTCCCGGAGTTTGTACGGTCGGATCGAGCTGAAATTTTGAGGGGTGGTAGATATAGGAATTCCGCAGTCGACCAACGGTTGGATCTTCCAAAGGAGGTCCGAACTAGAAGCTGGACATCACGCCCTAAACTCGTCCAGATTCTCGTCCAGATTTGACAGGGCTCCGGTATATCGTAGATTGTCGGAGATTCCTCCATCGGAACTCGACGAAATCTAGCGTGGCTGTTGACATAATTCCGCACTATTCCACCAAAGCAATCGTCAAACCGACGCTCGAGGAGGCGGTGATGGCGGATACAAGTTCGCTGTCCAGAAAAACAACACGGCCGCCGAGGGCAATGTTGACGTTGAGCCCCGGGCTCCTGGATGAATCCTCCATGATCTTGATAGAGATCGAGCTGATGTTGATGAAGGCCCTCATCCAACATGACGATCGGAGGTAGGCGCAGTCCTTGGTCGAACCAAGGTGACCGGTCGAGCTGGTGACGAAGATGCCAAGTCGCAGTTGATCCGCAAGCGAGCCATCGACCTTTTTCCGAACACACAAATGAAACTCTCAATGAAAGCACCAATGTCGGTGTCAAAACCGGCGGATCTCGGTAGGGGGTCCCGAATCATGCGTCTAGGCGGATGGTAACAGGAGACAAGGGACACGATATTTTTACCCAGGTTCGCCCTCTCGATGGAGGTAAAACCCTACTCCTGCTTGATTAATATTGATGATATGGGTAGTACAAGAGTAGATCTACCACGAGATCAGAGAGGCTAAACCCTAGAAGCTAGCCTATGGTATGATTGTTGTATATATAATCTATCGACTAGCCTAGCCCTAGTTTATATAATGCACCAGAGGCCTAGGATAACAAGAGTCCTAGCCGAATACGCCGGTGGGGAGGAGTCCTTGTCTTGATCGCCAAGTCTTGTGGAATCTTCCTTGTATGCGGCAGCTGTCCGTACTGGCCCATGAGTATACGGCCATGAGGGTCCTCGGCCCAATCTAACAAATCAGGGGATGACGTGGTGAGTACCCCCTAGTCCAGTACACCGTCAAGGGACAATGCTACTATCCTTTTACCACACTTGTGCTTCAAAGTAGCACCATGATCTTCATGATAGAGAGTCTCCTATGTTGTCACTTTCATATACTAGAGGGAATTTTTCATTATAGAACTTGGCTTGTATATTCCAATGATGGGATTCCTCAAAATTGCCCTAGGTCTTCGTGAGCAACTGAGTTGGATGCACACCCACTTATTTTCTTTTGTTGAGCTTTCATACACTTATAGCTCTAGTGCATCCGTTGCATGGCAATCCCTACTCACTCACATTGATATCTGTTGATGGGCATCTCCATAGCCCGTTGATACGCCTAGTTGATGTGAGACTATCTTCTCCTTTTGTTTTCTCCACAACCACCATTCTATTCCCCTATAGTGCTATGTCCATGGCTCACGCCATGTATTGCGTGAAGATTGAAAAAAGTTTGAGAACATCAAAAGTATGAAACAATTGCTTGGCTTGTCATCGGGGTTGTGCATGATTTAAATATTTTGTGTGATGAAGATAGAGCATAGCCAGACTATATGATTTTATAGGGATAACTTTCTTTGGCCATGTTATTTTGAGAAGACATGATTGCTTTGTTAGTGTGCTTGAAGTATTATTGTTTTCATGTCAATATTAAACTTTTGTTTTGAATCTTATGGATCTGAATATTCTTGCCACAATAAAGAAGATTACATTGATGATTATGTCAGGTAGCATTCCACATCAAAAATTCTGTTTTTATCATTTACCTACTCAAGGACGAGCAGGAATTAAGCTTGGGGATGCTGATACGTCTCCAACGTATCTATAATTTTTGATTGTTCCATGCTATTATATTATCTGTTTTGGATGTTTATGGGCTTTATTAAACACTTTTATATTATTTTTGGGACTAACCTATTAACCCGAGAGCCCAAAGGCCGCTTTCTGTTTTTTTCCCTTGTTTGATGTTTCGCAGAAAAGGAATATCTAACGGAGTCCAAACGGAATGAAACCTTCGGGAGAGTTATTTTTGGAACGGAAGCAATCCAGGAGACTTGGAGTGCACGTCAGGGAAGCAACAAGGTGGCCACGAGGCAGGGAGGCGCGCCTGCCCCCCTGGGCGTGCCCCCACCCTCGTGGCTCCCTGACCGACTTCTTTCGCATATATATATATCCATATACCCTAAAAACATCGGGGAACAGAATAGATCGGGAGTTCCGCTGCCGCAAGCCTCTGTAGCCAGCAAAAACCAATCGGGACCCTGTTTAGGCACCATGCCGGAGGGGCGAACCCTCACCGGTGGCCATCTTCATCATCCCGACGCTCTCCATGACGAGGAGTGAGTAGTTCACCCTCGGGGCTGAGGGTATGTACCAGTAGCTATGTGTTTGATCCCTCTCTCTCTCGCGTTCTTGAGGTGGTACGATCTTGATGTATCGCGAGCTTTGCTATTATAGTTGGATCTTATGATGTTTCTCCCCCTTTACTCTCTTGTAATGGATTGAGTTTTCCCTTTGAAGTTATCTTATCGGATTGAGTCTTTAAGGATTTGAGAACACTTGATGTATGTCTTTCATGTGCTTATCTGTGGTGACAATGGGATATCACGTGATCCACTTGATGTATGTTTTGGTGATCAACTTGCGAGTTACGTGAACTTATGCATAGGGGTTGGCACACGTTTTCGTCTTGACTCTCCGGTAGAAACTTTGGGGCACTCTTTGAAGTTCTTTGTGTTGGTTGAATAGATGAATCTGAGATTGTGTGATGCATATCGTATAATCATACCCACGGATACTTGAGGTGACATTAGGATTTTGGTTGATATGTGTCTTAAGGTGTTATTCTAGTACGAACTCTTGAATTGATCGATCCGAAACAATAACTTTGAGGTGGTTTCGTACCCTACAATAATCTCTTCGTTTGTTCTCCGCTATTAGTGACTTTGGAGTGACTCTTTGTTGCATGTTGAGGGATAGTTATATGATCCAATTATGTTATTATTGTTGGGATAACTTGCACTAGTGAAAGTATGAACCCTAGGCCTTGTTTCAACGCATTGCAATACTGTTTGTGCTCACTTTTATCATTAGTTACCTTGCTATTTTTATATTTTCAGATTACAAAAACCTACACCTATCATCCATATTGCACTTGTATCACCATCTCTTCATTAACTAGTGCACCTATACAATTTACCATTGTATTGGGTGTGTTGGGGACACAAGAGACTCTTTGTTATTTGGTTGCGGGGGTTGCTTGAGCGAGACCATCTTCAACCTCGCCTCCCACGGATTGATAAACCTTAGGTCATCCACTTGATGGAAATTTGCTACTGTCCTACAAACCTCTGCACTTGGAGGCCCAACAACGTCTACAAGAAGAAGGTTGCGTAGTAGAAATCACTTGGCGGCCTATGAAAGCCTCGTTTTATCGATTTTTATTCATTATCTTTTTCCTGAGATTTTTTTTGGATTCATATATTTACGCCATATTAACATTTGGCTTGAGACAATTCAGGCCACGCAGCCTCATCTCTATGACTCATATTTGAGCATATGTGGAGTTTATTAACTAGGTCTGGCTTTGGACGTTAAGTTGCCAGTATATATTTGGATTGCGCCATTGGAATCATGCGCTTACAAATCATGGGATTATATTATTCAAATCTTGAATAGCCAACATGGCTGGATTTTTTATGGTTATTAATAACCAGTATTATGATTGAGGTTTTCAAAGTCGCTTCAGCGCAATGGCTATTATTTTATCAATGGATATGATTTATTCTACAATGGAGGAAATAGTCCTGAGTCGCTGCAGGCTTATGACCCGACACTTGGGGGCTACATTATTCAAGTTGAGATTACATCAAATATGCAAGTCCCATCACTGCCAGCATGCACCATGGCACTTGGGGGCTAATGCAAGATCATTCTTTTTTACTTGCCTTATTTAAGACCCGACTCATCATATCGTAATGAGCCGGCCCTTGGGGGCTACCAATTGATCCTATTAAAAATTCTAGGTACACAAGTCTTAATCCATTATATTGAAAGGTCCACTAATCAGTTGGTAAAGTATAAAGCTCTTAACCTTGTGGACGTGGGTTCGAGCCCCATGGTGAGGGTTACATCATATGGTATCACTACAAAAAATACACTTCCGTTATGATACGTGTTTGTCACAGTAGGTCACGTTTTCTGTCATGCATGTACATCCATGACAATTTTATGACAGAATCAAGATAGTCATACCTGTGCTGTCGTAGAAGTGTTCCATGACATTACCAAAATTATCATCACGGAAGTGTCCACTTCCACGATGATAAATCGCGCGTCATAGAAGTGCTTTCGTCAAGGGTGACCGACACGTGGCATCCACCGTAACGGAACGCCGTTAAGCTATCGGGTCCGGTTTTGGATCCGATAACCCGTTAACAGCACGGACCTATGGGGATTTTCCATGTGTAAAATACTCATTGGCCGGAGGAAACACGTGTTTGCTCATCGTTGGGACATATGTCATCCACTCATTGGAAAGGAGCCTCCTATGATACGTCGACACATGGCACAGCCCAACAGAGGCCCATTCCGGTGAAAAGGCCGGCCCAGCTAAAGGCCCACCATGTTTTATCAGGCACTAGTGGGCTGGCCCGTTAAGAGCCTGCCATGTTTTGGGCCAAATTGAGGCCCATAGCAGATCAGGCCCGTTCACAGCCTGCCGTGTTTTGGTCCAAATTACGTCCCATATCGGTTCAGGCCCGTTAACAGGCCACTGTTCTTTTGGGCCCATTCTAAGATAGGTGTATTTCAGCCTGTTAAATGCCAGTTTACCAGTTCGGCCCGATAATAGTTTTGCCGCCTGTGGTGCATCTGGGACATTGTCGGCCCGATTTAACTTTAGGCCATTTAACGGCCCATGCAGACACTGGGCTATTTAACGACCCGTAGTCTTCATGGATAAATTTCAGCCTAATTGGCCTACCGGCCTATTAATGGCCCATGTAACAGTTGGGCCTAATTACAGCCCGTTTTGAATACGACCTTCTTACAACCCATCTGATAATGACCCGTGACACTTTTAGGCCTATGGTCCGCGTAGATACCGGCCTGCCTAAAGCCCATAATTTTATTGGGCCAAATGGGCCCGAGATATATTTTGGCCTGTTAACTGCTCGTCCTATTTGGGCCAAACATGGGCCTTAGGCAGTTCTCAGCCTGTATTGGCCCGTGAATTTTTTGGCTCAACGCTAGCCCAATCTAGGTTTTAGCCTGTTAAAAGCCCATTGTATTCTCTGGCCCAGCTGGCCAGAACTTTACTCGGCCTATTAAAGGTGGGAAACAACCATAAGGTTTAGACCTGCTAATGGCCCAAGATGGCCCACGTTTTGGCCCATATGAGTAACGGGCCGCCTTGAAGACCGACAACACTGAGATCCACTGAACCTTCCGACCTAAATTACAGCATACCGACCAAGAATAAACCTAGACTATACAACAAAGAAATTACAGCATATTACATCCCCTCGACATCAAAGTTCGCCGCCAGTGATAATAAAGAGCAACCAGACATCAGATTACATAAATTGGGCAGGTCGCCACCAGTGGAAGTTAAAGGCGGACAAAATAATAGACAGAACCGACAACACTTCAACATAGTTCAAGAAAGGTTAGCCCGGCCCAGCAGCTGCAGCGCAAGCAGCTTAGCAACCTGATGAGACCGTGCTTCTTTGGTGCTCATATCCACCAACTTAAGCTGCATAGCATCAATAAACATCCTGTACTTACGATTAATCTTGCATAGAGATTGGAGTTCCAATCATATTTGAGCGGAAGCATGTATTTCTGCTTGAATTTCAGAATGAAGAAGTCGAACAGATTCAGGCCGCGACTTCATCGAGCTTGTGTCACTGAGTAAGTTTGACACTACATCAAGACGTGACTTCGTGGTTGTATCCCTACCCTCAATATGTTTTGCTTTCTCCTCTGGAATATGTGTTAGAGGGACAAACAATGGGTTCGTCTCACTATCATTGTGGCAGTTCTTCCTAGCAGCAGTGTTGTCACCCTGAAAGAGAAACAAGTAGGTAGATAACAGGTTTTCCACGTATAAGCATCAGCGTTGTCAATTCATCTAATTTCTTTGTCAGAAATAAAGAGACACGGTTTAAAATAGCATTAACATAATATGCATTGTTCATAGTTAAGACAGCAGGAAATGGCATTGTGCAGGAGCGGCCAGCTTCACCAGACCACTGGATTATAGATCAAGAACACAAGCATAGATGTAGTTCTAAACAACATATAAGCATGAATGGTGAGTGTACTGTCAATTTATACCATTTCAGATTGGTAAATAAAGAGACATGATTTAAATAACATTAACATAATATGGCATTGTTCATAGTTGAGACACAGACGATATGACATTGTGCTGTTGTTGGTAGTCTCACCACACCACTGGATTACAGATCAACAACACAGGCATACACATAGTGCTAAAGAAGATAACTTGCTATGTTTAGTTTAATTTACATGGTACAAATAAGGAACTAGATTGTACAACTAAAGACTGAAATTGAGAACGACAAACTTATGTTTATGTACTTCTACTTTATAAAATTTGAACAAGCAATTTGATGCAGACGACAAAAATAAACAACATTTGCACTCATAGCTATCCAAATATAAACAACAAAGTTTGAAGGCTCGACGAGAACAAACTTACATTAGTAGTGAAGATAGGCTCTATAAAGGTCTTGTCCATATTGATGGGGGGGGGGGGGGTGGCAATTCAAGAAGTTTACCTCACACTCTTCTTCAAGAGTATTGCCTTTATTCTACATTTTGTTAAGAGTAAATATAGATGTGAAAATATAGGAACAAATGATGATTATTTAAATTAAGATGCAGAGTACAAATGTAAATACAGCATACAGGCAGAAGGCACTGACAAGAGCAATGCGGAGCTAACCTTTTTCAGTAACATGTTGGGGAACGTTGCAGAAAATTAAAATTTTTCCTACGGTTTCACCAAGATCCATCTATGAGTTCATCTAGCAACGAGTATTCAGATTGGTTAGCATCTACATACCACTTTGTAGATCGCAACGGAAGGCGTCGGAGTGAACGTGGATGAGGTAGTCGTGCTTGCCGCGATCCAATTCACCGATGATCTAGTGCCGAGCTGACGGCACCTCCGCGTTCAACACACGCACGGTCAGCGTAACGTCTCCTTCTTCTTGATCCAGCAAGGTGAAGGAGAGGTTGAGGAAGATGGCTCCAGCAGCAGCACGACGGCGTGGTGATGGTGGAACTTGCAAGATACTCGGCAGGCTTCGCCGTGCACTACGGAGGAGGAGGATGTGTTGGAGAGGGAGAGGGAGGCGCCCGGGCAAAGGTGTTGCTGCCCCCTCCCTCCCCCTTTATATAGGTGCCAAGGAGGGGGGAGGCGCAGCCTTGCCCCTCCTCCAAGGGAGGGTGCGGCCAAGAGAGGGAGGTGTCCACCTCCCCAAGGCACCCCTGAGGTGCCTTCCCCTCATGGACTCTTCCCTCCTTAAACCCTAGGCGCATGGGCCCCTTGGGGCTGGTTCCCTTGGCCCATGTGGGCCTAGGCGCACCACCTAGGGCCCATGTGGCCCCCTGGGCTGGTGGCCCCACTTGGTGGACCTCGGGACCCCTCCGGTGGTCCCGTACAATACCGATATCACGAAACTTGTCCCGATGGCGAAACAGCACTTCCTATATATAATTCTTTACCTCCGGACCATTCCGGAGCTCCTCGTGACGTCCGGATCTCATCCAGGACTCCGAACAACATTCGGTTACTGCACATACATATTCCTATAACCCTAAGCGTTCAAGAACCTTAAGTGTGTAGACCCTACGGGTTCGGGAGACAAGCAGAACATGACCGAGACGGCTCTCGGGCAATAACCAACAGCGGGATCTGGATACCCATGTTGGCTCCCACATGTTCCACGATGATCTCATCGGATGAACCACGATGTCAAGGATTCAATTAATCCCGTGATACGATTCCCTTTGTCAATCGGTATTTTACTTGCCCGAGATTCGATCGTCGGTATACCAATACCTTGTTCAATCTCAAGTTATCGGCAAGTCACTTTTCTCGTTACCGTAATGCATGATCCCGTGATCAAACACTTCGATCACATTGAGCTCATTGTGATGATGCATTACCGAGAGGGCCCGGTGATACCTCTCCGTCAAGCGGAGTGACAAATCGATCTCGATCCATGTCAACCCAATGACACTTTCAGAGATACCCGTAGCATACCTTTATAGTCACCCGATTACGTTGTGACGTTTGGCACACCCAAAGCACTCCTACGGTATCCGGGAGTTACGATCTCATGGTCTAAGGAAAGGATACTTGACATTGGAAAACTCTAGCAAACGAACTATGCGATCTTATGCTATGTTTAGGATTGGGTCTTGTCCATCACATCATTCTCCTAATGATGTGATCCCGTTATCGATGACATCCAATGTCCATAGTCGAAACCATGACTATCTCATCGATCAACGAGCTAGTCAACTAGAGGCTCACTAGGGACATGTTGTTGTCTGTTATTCACACATGTATTACGATTTCCGGTTAACACAATTATAGCACGAATAAAGACAATTATCATGAATAAGGAAATATAATAATAATGCTTTTATTATTGCCTCTAGGGCATATTTCCAACAGTCTCCCACTTGCACTAGAGTCAATAATCTAGTTACATTGTGATGAATCGAACACCCATAGAGTTACGGTGCTTTGATCATGTTTTGCCTTAGGGAGAGGTTTAGTCAGCGGATCTGCGACATTCAGATCCGTGTGCACTTTACAAATTTCTATGTCTCCATCTTGAACATTTTCACGAATGGAGTTGAAGCGACGCTTGATGTGCCTAGTCTTCTTGTGAAACCTGGGCTCCTTTGCAAGTGCAATAGCTCCGGTGTTGTCACGGAAGAGCTTGATTGGCCCCGACGCATTAGGTATGACTCGAGGTCGGTGATGAACTCCTTCACCCAAATTGCTTCATGTGCTGCCTCCGAGGCTGCCATGTACTCCGCTTCACATGTAGATCCCGCCACGACGCTTTGCTTGCAAATCGCACCAACTTACTGCCCCACCATTCAAAATATACACGTATCCGGTTTGTGACTTAGAGTCATTCAGATCTGTGTCGAAGCTAGCGCCGACGTAACCTTTTCTGACGAGCTCTTCGTCACCTCCATAAACGAGAAACATTTCCTTAGTCCTTTTCAGGTACTTCAGGATATTCTTGATCCGCTGTCCTGTGTTCCTTGCCGGGATTACTTTGGTACCTTCCTACCAAACTTACGGCAAGGTTTACATCAGTGCAGTACACGCATGGCATACATAATAGAACCTATGGCTGAGGCATAGGGGATGACACTCATCTCTTCTATATCTTCTGCCGTGGTGGGACATTGAGCTGAGCTCAATTTCACACCTTGTAACACGTAAGAACCCCTTCTTAGATTGATCCATATTGAACTTCTTCAATATCTTATCAAGGTATGTGCTTTGTGAAAGACCTATGAGGCGTCTCGATCTATCTCTATAGATCTTGATGCCTAATATATAAGCAGCTTCTCCAAGGTCCTTCATTGAAAAACTTTTATTCAAATAGGCCTTAATGATGTCCAAGAGTTCTATATCATTTCCCATCAAAAGTATGTCGCCTACATATAATATGAGAAATGCTACAGCTCCCACTCACTTTCTTGTAAACACAGGCTTCTCCATAAGTCTGTGTAAACCCAAACGCTTTGATCATCTCATCAAAGCGAATGTTCCAACTCGAGATGCTTGCACCAGCCCATAAATCGGCGTTGGAGCTTGCACACCTTGTCGACATTCTTAGGATCGACAAAACCTTCCGGCTGCATCATATACAATTCTTCCTTAAGGAAACCATTAAGGAATGCCGTTTTGACGTCCATTTGCCATATCTCATAATCATAGTATGCGGCAATTGCTAACATGATTCGGACGGACTTCAGCTTCGCCACCGGTGAGAAAGTCTCATCGTAGTCAACCCCTTGAACTTGTCGATAACCCTTAGCGACAAGCCGAGCTTTATAGATGGTCACATTACCATCCGCGTCTGTCTTCTTCTTAAAGATCCATTTATTTTCTATGGCTCGCCGTTCAACGGGCAAGTCAGTCAAAGTCCATACTTCATTTTCATACATGGATCCTATCTCGGATTTCATGGCTTCCAGCCATTTGTCGGAATCCGGGCCCGCCATTGCTTCCTCATAGTTCAAGGTTCACCGTTGTCTAACAACATGATTTCCAAGACAGGGTTCCGTACCACTCACAGTGCGGAACGTGTCCTTGTGGACCTTCAATTTCGGTAGGAGCTTGATCGAAGTATCTTGATCATAATCATTAATTTCCTCTCTAGTTGGTGCAGGCACCTCGAACGATTTCTTGAGTTTCGCCATTTTCCGGTTCAAGAGTTAACACTTCATCAAGTTCTACTTTCCACCCACTTACTTCTTTCGAGAGAAACTCTTTCTCTAGAAAGGATCCATTCTTGGCAAAAAGGATCTTGCCTTCTGATCTGAGGTAGAAGGTATACCCAATAGTTTCCTTCGGGTATCCTATGAAGACGCATTCTTCCGACTTGGGTTCGAGCTTTTCAGGTTGAAGTTTCTTGACATAAGCATCGCATCCCCAAACTTTTAGAAACGACAGCTTAGGTTTCTTCCCAAACCATAATTCATACGGTGTCGTCTCAACGGATTTCGACGGAGCCCTATTTAAAGTGAATGCGGTCTCTAAAGCATAGCCCCAAAAAGATAGCGGTAAATCGGTAAGAGACATCATAGATCGCACCATATCTAATAGAGTGCGATTACGACGTTCGGACACACCATTACGCTGAGGTGTTCCAGCCGGCGTGAGTTGTGAAACTATTCCACATTTTCTTAAGTGTGTGCCAAATTCGTGACTCAAGTATTCTCCTCCACGATCCGATCGTAGAAACTTGATCTTTCTATCACGTTGATTTTCAACCTCACTCTGAAATTCCTTGAATTTTTCAAAGGTCTCAGACTTGTGTTTCATTAAGTAGACATACCCATATCTACTCAAGTCATCGGTGAGGGTGAGAACATAACGATAGCCACCATGAGCCTCAACACTCATTGGACCGCACACATCGGTATGTATGATTTCCAATAAGTTGGTTGCTCGCTCCATTGTTCCTGAGAATGGAGTCTTGGTCATTTTACCCATGAGGCATGGTTCGTGACGTGTCAAATGATTCATAATCAAGAGACTCTAAAAGTCCATCTGCATGGAGCTTCTTCATGCGTTTGACACCTATGTGACCAAGGCGGCGTGCCACAAATATGTGGGACTATTGTTATCAACTTTAACTCTTTTGGTATTCACACTATGAATATGTGTATCATCACGCATCTGAGATTCATTAAGAATAAACCATTAACCATCGGAGCATGACCATAAAACATATCTCTCATATAAATAGAACAACCATTATTCTCGATTTAAATGAGTAGCCATCTCGAATTAAACGAGATCCAGATACAATGTTCATGCTCAAACTTGGCACTAAATAACAATTATTGAGGTTTAAAACTAATCCCGTAGGTAAATGCAGAGAAGCAGTGTGCGGCGGCGATCACATCGACCTTGGAACCATTCCCGACACGCATCGTCACCTCGTCCTTCGCCGGTCTCCGTTTATTCTGCAGCTCCGCTTTGAGTTACAAATATGAGCAACTGCACGGTATCAAATACCCAAGAGCTACTACGAGTCTTGGTAAGGTACACATCAATTACATGTATATCACATATACCTTTGGTTTTGCCGGCCTTCTTGTCCGCTAAGTATTTGGGGCAGTTCCGCTTCCGATGACCACTTCCCTTGCAATAAAAGCACTCGGTTTGGGCTTGGGTCCATTCTTTGGCTTCTTCCGGAAACTTGCTTACGGTAGCGGCAACTTCCTTGCCGTCCTTCTTGAAGTTCTTTTACCCTTGCCCTTCTTGAACTTAGTGGTTTTATTCACCATCAACACTTGATGCTCCTTCTTGTTTTCTACCTCTGCTGATTTCAGCATAGCATATACTTCAGGAATGGTCTTTACCATCCCATGCATATTGTAGTTCATCACAAAGCTCTTGTAGCTAGGTGGAAGCGACTGGAGGATTCTGTCAATGACCGCTTCATCCGGGAGATTAACTTCCAGTTGAGTCAAGCGGTTGTGCAACCCAGACATTTTGAGTATGTGTTCACTTGACAGAGCCATTTTCCTCCATCTTACAGCTAAAGAATTTATCGGAGACTTCATATCTCTCGACCCGGGCATGAGCTTGGAAAACCATTTTCAGCTCTTCGAACATCTCATATGCTCCATGTCTCTCAAAACGCTTTTGGAGTCGGCTCTAAGCTGTAAAGCATGCCGCCTTTGAGCGAGGGAGTAATCATCGCGGCGTGATCGCCAAGCGTTCATAACGTCTTGTTCTGCAGGGAGAATAGGTGCGTCACCCAGCGGTGCTCTTAGGACATAATCTTTCTTGGCAGCTATGAGGATAATCCTCGTGTTCGGACCCAGTCCGTATAGTTGCTACCATCGTCTTTCAGCTTGGTTTTCTCTAGGAACGCGTTGAAATTGAGGACTACGTTGGCCATTTGATCTACAAGACATATTGTAAATATTTAGACTAAGTTCATGATAATAAAGTTCATTTAATCAAATTTAATGAACTCCCACTTAGATAGACATCCCTCTACTAGTCATCTAAGTATTACATGATCCGAGTCAACTAGGCCGTGTCCGATCATCACGTGAGACGGACTAGCCAACATCGGTGAACATCTTCATGTTGATCGTATCTTCTATACGACTCATGCTCGACCTTTCGGTCTTACGTGTTCCGAGGCCATGTCTGTACATGCTAGGCTCGTCAAGTCAACCTAAGTGTTTTGCGTGTGTAAATCTGTCTTACACCCGTTGTATGCGAACGTAAGGACCTATCACACCCGATCATCACGCGTGGTGCTTCGAACGCGAACCTTAGCAACGGTGCCGCAGTTAGGGTGAACACTTCTTGAAATTATTATGAGGGATCATCTTATTTACTACCGTCGTTCTAAGTAAACAAGATGCATAAAACATAATAAACATCACATGCAATTATATAAAGTAGTGACATGATATGGCCAATATCATATAGCTCCTTTGATCTTCATCTTGAGGGCTCCATGATCATCTTGTCACCGGTCATGACACCATGATCTCCATCATCATGATCTCCATCATCGTGTCTTCATGAAGTTGTCACGCCAACGACTACTTCTACTTCTATGACTAACGTGTTTAGCAATAAAGTAAAGTAGTTTACATGGCGTTCTTCAATGACACGCAGTCATACAAAAATAAAGACAACTCCTATGGCTCCTGCCGGTTGTCATACTCATCGACATGCAAGTCGTGATTCCTATTACAATAGCATGAACATCTCATACATCACATATAGATCATTCATCATTCATCACAACTTACGGCCATATCATATCACAAAGCACTTGCTTTGCAAAAAACAAGTTAGACGTCCTCTAATTGTTGTTGCAAGTTTTACGTGGCTGAATTAGGGTTCTAGCAAGAACGTTTTCTTACCTACGTTCAAACCACAACGTGATTTGTCAATCTCTATTTACCCTTCATAAGGACCCTGTTCATCGAATCCGATCCAACTAAAGTAGGAGAGACAGACACCGCTTGACCACCTTATGCAACTAGTGCATGTTAGTCGGTGGAACCGGTCTCACGTAAGCGTCACGTGTAAGGTTGGTCCGGGCCGCTTCATCCCACAATACCGCTGAATCAAGATTGACTAGTAACGGCAAGAAGAATTGACAACATCTACGCCCACAACAAATTGTGTTCTACTCGCGCCAAGAAGAACTACGCATAGACCTAGCTCATGATGCCACTTTGTTGGGGAACGCGTTGCAGAAAATTAAAATTTTTCCTACGGTTTCACCAAGATCCATCTATGAGTTCATCTAGCAACGAGTATTCAGATTGGTTAGCATCTACATACCACTTTGTAGATCGCATAGGAAGCGTCGGAGTGAACGTGGATGAGGTAGTCGTTCTTGCCGCGATCCAATTCACCGATGATCTAGTGCCGAGCAGACGGCACCTCCGCGTTCAACACACGTCACGGTCAGCGTAACGTCTCCTTCTTCTTGATCCAGCAAGGTGAAGGAGAGGTTGAGGAAGATGGCTCCAGCAGCAGCACGACGGCGTGGTGATGGTGGAACTTGCAAGATTCTACAGGGCTTCGCTGCACTCACGGAGGAGGAGGATGTGTTGGAGAGGGAGAGGGAGGCGCCCGGGCAAAGGTGTTGCTGCCCCCTCCCTCCCCCTTTTATATAGGTGCCAAGGAGGGGGGGCGCAGCCTTGCCCCCTCCTCCAAGGGAGGGGTGCGGCCAAGAGAGGGGGAGGTGTCCACCCTCCCCAAGGCACCCCTGAGGTGCCTTCCCCTCATGGACTCTTCCTCCTTAAACCCTAGGCGATGGGCCCCTTGGGGCTGGTTCCCCTTGGCCCATGTGGGCCTAGGCGCACCACCTAGGGCCCATGTGGCCCCTGGGGCTGGTGGCCCCACTTGGTGGACCCCCGGGACCCCTCCGGTGGTCCCGGTACAATACCGATATCACCGAAACTTGTCCCGATGGCCGAAACAGCACTTCCTATATATAATTCTTTACCTCCGGACCATTCCGGAGCTCCTCGTGACGTCCGGGATCTCATCCGCGACTCGAACAACATTCGGGTTACTGCACATACATATTCCTATAACCCTAGCGTTCACAACCTTAAGTGTGTAGACCCTACGGGTTCGGGAGACAAGCGAACATGACCGAGGCGGCTCTCGGGCAATAACCAACAGCGGGATCTGGATACCCATGTTGGCTCCCACATGTTCCACGATGATCTCATCGGATGAACCACGATGTCAAGGATTCAATTAATCCCGTATCACGATTCCCTTTGTCAATCGGTATTTTACTTGCCCGAGATTCGATCGTCGGTATACCAATACCTCGTTCAATCTCGTTCCCGGCAAGCCACTTTTCTGGTTACCGTATTGCAGTATCCGTGATCAAACACTTCGATCACATTGAGCTCATTGTGATGATGCATTACCGAGAGGGCCCGGTGATACCTCTCCGTCAAGCGGAGTGACAAATCGATCTCGATCCATGTCAACCCAACAGACACTTTCAGAGATACCGTAGCATACCTTTATAGTCACCCGATTCGTTGTGACGTTTGGCACACCAAAGCACTCCTACGGTATCCGGGAGTTACACGATCTCATGGTCTAAGGAAAGGATACTTGACATTGGAAAACTCTAGCAAGCGAACTATGCGATCTTATGCTATGTTTAGGATTGGGTCTTGTCCATCACATCATTCTCCTAATGATGTGATCCCGTTATCGATGACATCCAATGTCCATAGTCAGAAACCATGACTATACGTCGATCAACGAGCTAGTCAACTAGAGGCTCACTAGGGACATGTTGTTGTACATTATTCACACATGTATTACGATTTCCGGTTAACACAATTATAGCACGAATAAAGACAATTATCATGAATAAGGAAATATAATAATAATGCTTTTATTATTGCCTCTAGGGCATATTTCCAACATAACATTGGTTTTATTCAATATTTTGGCAAGAGTAAATGTAGATCTGATGTGTAAAAAAATGGAGGACAAGGGAAAATAAGCTGCAAAGTGTACATGAAGAACTAGCTGACAAATATAAGGACAACAGATACTTACAAGAGCAATGCAGAACTAAATTTCTTCATAGGCATTGGGTTTATTCTACATTAATTTAAGCATTAATATAGATCTGATAATTTGGAGCGAACAGTGGATAAGCAAGCTATAATGCACAATGATGTCACATAATCCACCAGCTATGAATGTAAGGACAGCGATAGGACAATAGGTACTCAAAAGGGCAAAGCAACGACCCGCATAGTTGCGATATCCTAGGTTTTGCGGCGCTGGTTCTATCGCCAATATACATCGGGTGCTATGTGATTTATCTGGTAGCACCACCTTTTTCAAGGACTTTGCTTGTACTCCTTCAGGTTCTGCAATCACCCTCTTCCTTTTGGATGTCTGGAACACAAGAACAGCATTTGAATGGAAAAACGTGGTATGACGACAAATGGAATAGGTGTTGATAATGGATGGGCATGGCATCTTCACATATATCATGAGTAAACTAAGGAGATGGCGGTGCAACGAAGCAAAAGAAATGAAAGACACCTTATGCAAGATATGTGCAACCAATAAAACCTTGCCAAATTAGAACATGCACCTTATTGCATGAATAGGATAGGCCATCTACCTTTGACTCCTTGAGCTCAAAATAGTCATTAGGATCATATTCCGAATACGAATCTATAGGTCGGGAGCATGTGGGTTTCATTGCATCCACAATGGACCTCAATCCCTTGATGCCAAGTTTGTTACCCATTGAACTGTTCTGCAATATTCTTCTGATGTGCGCATTCTTATATTCATTGTGATTACGTACAATATCTATAAAGCATGAAAACACAAATAGTAGTGAGATTATCTTTGTAATGCAGAGGATATTGTAATATAATAGAGGCTCCCTGTAAACCCTTGTGTGCTATCACTGGATTCTGATGAGAGAGCCCATGTGTGTTGTAATATGGTGAGTAGATTAATATAATCTGGCACAACTACACAAAAAATAGGCTCCCTGTTGGGGGCCCCAGATGTAAGGATAGTTGGCAGATGATAGGTTCATAATATACCGTATAGAAAGTTTATTGCCAAACCATGATAACGAGAGCGTAGAGCCAGTAGGCAGATCATAGTATAGATAATAGGGGTACACCATAACCACCATAAATAAATCGGGAAAGTGGAACTGGCTGGAAAACATAGGGTTTTGCCGCTACTAATATGCAGCCTATCGATCACCTACAGGCCAGCTCTATTCATCTGAAGGCGCACAACTGTTACTATCAGTTTAATCTATCAAAGACCGCGCTGCTCCCACCATTTTCGGTGTATTATGGCAGACCAACTCGAAGTGCGAAATCATTTAGCAGAACCGGCCCAATAGAGGTGTCGACTGCAGATGTCCCTGTTCCCCTTCCTGACAAGGAACATACTGTGCTTCCCATACAGAACACAGCACGGGCCGCCGGCCGAACCACCGGCCCCCACCGCCTGTGTTCCTCCGCCACCCCCACCCCCACCCCCGTCCCCACCCTTGTCGAGTTTTATTTGTTCGGCGAGGCCCCACCACCGCCCCCCACAACCACCGCCCCACAGCCCCTTGCTTCACCAGTTGAACTCCGACGAGCTCTCAAAATCGGTGACCCAATTTTGAAATTTAGTCTACTGTCATTTAACTAGTGTGGAATATAAATGGGGAAAACCATAAGCATTGCGAGTATAGTGTTGAGCGTGCCATGGCAGATCTGAAGGTGCAAACCGGACAAAGGCAAGTTCACAACCAATGTTTGCTTTCAACTAACAAGTAAGTGATGGAAAAATTAGAGTAAAGCAGTGACGATCTATTTTCTTGCTGCGATAAATAAGTTGAGCAGATACGAAAGAGTACCGCCTCTAGTGCGGTGCCGTGTATGCATCTGCTGAGTATTTTGACGGTGCTGCGGTAGTGATGGCTGTTGGCGGCGTGGAAGCAGATCTAGGAGGGTAGACGGTGGCGGCGGGGCGCGGTGGACCACTACAAGAAATATGTCAAGTAGTGACCTTCTGTCAGTGACCCTGGAAGAATTGGTCATAAATCTATGACCATTTCAGACCAATTGGTCAAAAGCTGTTCGGGGGGCTCCAAACCCTAAACTATAACGACCATTTTGGTCAGAAAGGTCATAATTTCCTTACACGAAATGGTCATAAAGCATATAGCACTGGTCTGCTGCCTTATTTATAGCTGATCACGACCAATATACATGGTCATAACCTTGTAAATTGTGGTGGGTTGCTATGACTAGGCGCCACCTCATCAGTTTTGCCTATGTATCATGTCCATGTGGCAAGTTTTGCCCCAGGTTGTGAAGCAACCTATATTTATGTCATTCCCAAAATTCCCCAAAAAATCTCATAAATCCTTTGGGTCATATCTTCATAAAATATGTAAAAAACCTTCCTTTCCTAGTTCAAAAATAATTCAACAATATTCATTTTTCTATTCTGTTCAGAACAACACTTTGTGAAGGAAGTACCACTTTGGCATGTCCAAATAGTATCCATTTTCTACGGTGCTTTCCTATGCCCAAATAACCATCCTCCACCAAATGCCAGCTCAATCCATTCATTATTTTGAGCCCAGCTTCAACATTCGTATTTATGTCCAGTGTGGTACTTTGGAAAGCAAGTACCACCTAGGCTCCTCCTTTTGAGATGAAAATTTGTGAAGACGGTCTTCTTAGTAACTGATCATCCTCAGCCAAAACTCACACGCATTAGCTATGTACATTTCCCGTACCGCTAATCAAACACTTGGCTGCTAATTCATGTTTGAGCATCGATCGGTCTCCTCGTGAGAATGTTATGTTGTAATTTTCTTCCTAGCACCTACCTGGGGAGTGCCCAACCCACTAGACATGCCTAGGCCGCCCAGAACACTTCCAAAGAAAATGAAAACTTCCTTAGGCAACATTGTTTGCCATTTCAATATGCACCCTTGTGCACAATATGAGATCATTTGAACAAACTATGCCATGAATGTGGCCATAAGATTGATCATTTGGCTTGAAAGCCATGAATCATCACGCATGATAGCTCGTTTCTGAGAACACTATTTTAAAATAATTGCCGTATTAGAAGTTTATTATTTTTCCTGGAAACTTGGTCACATATGATGACACAATGCGAAGGTTTCCTAATTTATTTATTTTTTTGAAGTTTTTATGCCCGTTTCAAAATGCGGTCAAAACGGTGGGAATGACCGTTCCTAGCTAGTGGTTGAATCTTGGAATTTTTTTCGTGTTTCTCTGATTAAATAGATACTTATGTACCTAGAAATGATTTTTGGAAAAAATAAATAGCAAACTACAAGGAAGCTATAGTTCAAATTTGACCCGCTTCCAACTGAATCGACGGAAATTTGTCTTTTTCACGAGAGGTGGATCAAAACCTTTTACACCCAACCATTTGGTCAATTGTGCATTAAATATGTCATAGTATTTTAGAAAATTGATTTGATCCAATTTTGCAACAATTATTTGGGAGGTCCTTCACAAAAAACCTCCTTTTTGGGCACTCGAAAAATGGAAAATGGTTTTTTCGTCCAAAGAAAATGAAAACTTCCTTAGGAAACATTGTTTGCCATTCCAATATGCACCCTTGTGCACAATATGAGATCATTTGAACAAACTATGCCATGAATGTGGCCATAAGATTGATCATTTGGCTTGAAAGCCATGAATCTTCACGCATGATAGCTTGTTTCTGAGAACACTTTTTAAAAATAATTTCCGTATTAGAAGTTTATTATTTTTCCTGGAAACTTGGTCACATATGATGACACCATGCGAAGGTTTCCCAAATTTTTTTTGAATTTTTTATGCCCGTTTCAAAATGCGGTCAAAACAGCGGGAATGACCGTTCCTAGCTAGTGGTTGAATCTTGGAATTTTTTGGTGTTTCTCTGGATACTTATGTACCTATAAATGATTTTTGGAAAAAATAAATAGCAAACTACAATGCAGCTACAGTTCAAATTTGACCCGCTTCCAGCTGAATCGGCGGAAATTTGTCTTTTTCATGAGAGGTGGATCAAACCTTTTTACACCCAACCATTTGGTAAATTGTGCATTAAATATGTCCTAGTATTTTAGAAAATTGATTTGGTCCAATTTTGCAACAATTATTTGGTAGGTCCTTCACAAAAAAACCTCCTTTTGGGCACTCGAAAAATGGAAAATGGTTTTTTCGTCCAAAGAAAATGGACACTTCCTTAGGCAACATTGTTTGCCATTCCAATATGCACCCTTGTGCACAATATGAGATCATTTTAACAAACTATGCCATGAATGTGTCCATAAGATTGATCATTTGGCTTGAAAGCCATGAATCTTCACGCATGATAGCTCGTTTCTGAGAATACCTTTTTTAAAATAATTGACGTATAAGAAGTTTATTATTTTTCCTGGAAACTTGGTCACATATGATGACACAATGTGAAGGTTTTCCAATTTTTTGATTTGTTTTTGATTTTTTTATGTCCGTTTCAAAATGCGGTCAAAACGGCGGGTTTGACCGTTCCTAGCTAGTTGTTGAATCTTGGAAACCTTTTGATGTTTCTCTTATTAAATAGATAGTTATGAACTTAGAAATAAATTTTTGAAAAAATAAAGAGCAAACTATGAGGCATCTACAGTTCAAATTTGACCCGCTTCCAGCTGAATCGACGGAAATTTGTGTTTTTCACCAGAGGTGGATCAAGGCTTTTGACACCCAACCATTGTGTCAATTGTGCATTAAACATGTCCTAGTATTTTATAAAATTGATTTGGTCCATTTTTAAAACATTTATTTGGTAGTCCTTCACAAAAAAACCTCATTTGGGGCCCTCAAAAAATGGAAAATTAATTTTTAATCAACCACGACCAATTTTTTAGTCAACTACGACCAATTTAGATGGTCATGACATCGTACCCGTGTTGCTGCATTTTGATTGGTCTGTGGGCGTTTCACGTGGATCGTGGATGGAACACCGTCGGATGCTCGCGGATCCAACGGCAGTCCTCACCCAAGCCCACCTAAGCCGAAACCCTAGTCCTCGTGGACATTTTCCATCCACCCCGCCTCCTTTCTTTCTCCCCTCGCTCTCTTCTCCGTCCGCGCACGCCTCCCTTCTCCTCCTCCCCTCCCCGCTCCCTCCCATGGCGAACCCCGTCGCCTCCCCTCTCTTCCTCCCCTCCCTACTCTCCCTCCCGGCCTCGACCTTCCTGCCCTGCCGCCTCACCACCCCCACCACCACCACGGCCTCCACCACCAATCTGCCATGCCGCCCTCGCTCCGCCTGCTAGCCCTGGCCCTCACCCTCCCGCCTGCCACGCTGCAGCCATCGCCGGGGTCGGCGGCGGAGCCGCAGGAGGACGACGCAAGTGCCTCCGCAGCATCAAGAGCGACCTCAAGGACCCCGAGGGCCACCTCTCGTCCTGGACTAGCAACACCTCGACGGGTGTCGTCTGCGACTTCTCCGGCGATCTTCTGTTGGAACCCGCGGGAGTCGCGCATCCTCACCATCTCCCTCTCCGGCTTCGGCCTCTAGGGCAGAATCCCGCTCGCGTTCCAGTACTGCCGCTCCGCCAACACGGTCGACCTCTCCTCCAACGAGCTCGAGGGTCAGATACCCCCCGCGCTCTGCGACTGGATTCCCTTCATCGTCAACCTCGACCTCTCCGGCAACGACCTCACCGGCCCGCTCCCCTCCGAGCTCGCCAACTGCCGCTTCCTCATCTCGCTCAAGCTCAGCGACAATGCCTTCTTTGGCCAGATCCCCGCCTCCCTCGCGCACCTCGCTGCTCAATAGGTTCGTCCCTACGTTTGCTCCCCAGTTTGCTCTGTCCGGCTCCCGGGCTGGCCTGCCACTCCAGTCCAGAGTAGGAGTAGCTCTTGTTCGAGATCTGATCTACTAGAACTAAATTGCTCCCCTGTTTTGCTGTGGTCGTATGCTCTGTGGTCACTCATGCGTGCTGCATACCTGTATATTAGGACCAAAATTTGAGCAGTTTCAGTCGTGCAGATTATAACTGAATTATGCCCTGCTTTGTTGTAGTTGTATGCTTTTGATCCTGAATGCCACCTGCTGCCGTAGTTTCTGCATATTGAGGACTGCATGAAGGTCTGCTTCTGTGTGTCTATTCCTGCAAGTATTTTATTTAGCTCCTTGCTCATCTCTGACACCATATGTTGTGCATGCAATTAGGGGACTTCTTGCTCCGATCGGAAGGAGTTGTCGTTGCTATGGAAGCCTCTGACCTCTTCTTCTACTACCTATTCTGCTGCTGCTGGGTCTCTGCAGCTACAGGGTGGGTAATCCATCTATGTTTATTTGCTATGGTCTGAACTCTGTTTCTCTGCAGGCCATGAATCTCTCATTGTCTTGGTTGTTGCTTACTACAGGGAATCCACTATTGTTGACAGACGATGAAGGGCTTCTTACGGGCTGCTCCTCTAATGGAAGGTACACGACAGGCATGCTTCAATATGCTACACTTTGCTAGTTGTTGACATGCATCCTTCAAGATGTACCTCTAGCTCTAAGGATAATTAATGTTCCTGCATGGATAGCTGACTGTTTAGGGAATTTCTATGACGATGATGATGTCGTGTTGGGCAGAGGATGTGAAACATTTAGACTGCTGCGGCCTTTCCGGTCTCTGATGATCTAAAATCGAGCTTTTTTAAAACTGATGCCTAGCATGCCATCAACGTGTTTTTTCTCCTCATCTAGAGATGCATCTCTCTGTGTTGGTGTGGTATAATGTAAAGGAGTTGCATGTGAATCATTTGTCAACTGAGCATATGGTGTTACAAGGAGATGCTACTAAGATTTTTCATCGTTGAAGTATCTTAAACTGAGCTTCTAAAAACTGACGCTTGGTTGATCTAGTTCTAGGTGGGTGAGAGTCTACTGTTGTTGGTGCTGTGTAGTCATTTCTTTTTTACGTCTTTGAAGAATAAAAAAGATGAACATTTCTCCGGCAAATGTCTGAAGTAGTTGCTGCTGTGTAGTCATCGGTTGGACCTATGCATTTCATCACAATTCAGATATAGCTTGGAGTATACTTCTGAACAGAAAGAAACATTTCTCTTTCCTTTATCTGTCTTCAATTCTTTGATTGAACGGCTCTCTTGAACACATGTATGCTAGTGTGGTGATGGTTAAACAACTACAGTAGATCGGTGTTTTTTTGCATTTTTGCATTCTCAACCTTGCATATTTTGCCAAAAATAAACCCTTAGATTTGTTGCCATTCCTTTGATAATAATTCGTTGTGGCCGTTAAATATTTTTTTAGCAGTAATAAACCTGGCTCGTTGATGTTGCAACCCAACAGCAGCACCCCTGTTTGTCTGTGTAATACACATATTTGCTCTGCTGCTCTTAGTTTTAACTAGCCAAGGCAAGGATGACGCCCACCATTGATGTTAGACTTATTATCCATGTTGGATTTTTTTATGCTTGCCCACACTCTAAATGTCTGCTCATGGCATTCTTTATCGAATAAGGGATTGCCGCCTGTCCCCGACTTGACTGTGTTAGGCTTCGGTTTGCACGTCTCTTTCAGCTGGCGGGATTAGTGTTGCTGCAAGTAATCCACTTTCTTTGTAATGGATGGTGGCGACATTATTTAAGCCATTGTAGAGTTTTTGACAGGGTTGAACATTTGGAAAGATAGATTCATTTAACCTTGCAGTACCAGTGTCTGCAAGCATTGGCTATTGTTAGTAAAATGTTGAGTTGTTCCTTTATATCATTGTCTTATTGCTATCCTTTTTTCAAGGCTGATGCAGTACCTTGTTAATTTTGCTGTGATATAATCGTCTGTTATAATTGGGTTATATTAACTCCCCTGTAGTAGAATGGATGGCCGCAGTAGTAGAATAGTACTGTACTTTTCTTCAGGTGAATGTATTACAATGATGTTCATTGCATGACCTGCACTTGTACCAATATACCATGCTGGTACCTGTAGGTTAGTGTTGGTGGTGCCTAACATGAGCTTGAATGTGGTAGTTGAAGTGTAGAACAACAGTAGGTTAATGTGTGTTATTTGCCGTATGCAAGTCTGTTGTTTTATTTGCCCTTTCTAGTATTGTACAAACTGATGCATTTCTGGCATAAACAAATTATTCTATAAGATCTGTAAAAGCAAACATTTCACTATGCAAGTCTGTTGTTTTATTTGCCCTTTATAGTATTGCATTATAGTGTCCAAATTCAGGAAGGGAAAGGTGAGGCTAGAACGTACTAGTGGGTAGATCTACTTTGTTGTTTACATTAGTGTTGCCATTGCAATTGTTTGGTTCTGGCCTACACTAATGCTGGTAGCCTTTGTGTTCACTCTTTTATAGGAGAGCCAGGACAAATTTGAAGTGCAAAGCCATGAAGCCAAGTGCAAAGCTATGATGCATTGTGATACTGTAGAGATTGTGACATTGGAATGGATTTACTGTTATTTGTATTCACTTGCCAGAGATTTGTTTGTTCCGCTTGACTGTAATAGATTGTGACATGGGAATAGATTTACTGTTATTTGTACACTAATGTTTGTTCTGTTTTGTTTGAAATAGTGATTTAAAAATGTGTGAAATGGAAACCTGACAAGTGGGATCCACTTATCAAAATAATCTGAGCAATGTTGAAATATTTGACGTGTGGGACCAATGTATGAGATTATGGCATGTGAGGCCTGGCTGAGTAGTGGAACCAGCTTCAATATATAATGGGCAAAACTAGAAATCTATGGACTAAAAAGGCCATGACCCAAAATAAAAAGGCTATAATGTTGGGCTTGGCCTGTGAAGCCGACCAAAATTTCACAGAAAAAATTATAAAAAGGCTGAATTGTTGGGCTTGGCCCATGTAAAACGTCGAATTGGACCGGGCTGATTCTTGTCAACGACCTTTTCATTTGGTCGCAATTTTTCCATGTCAGCTTGCCACGTCAGATCCGACGTGGCCTGGATAGAGAGCTAGCGACCAAAACAGAAGGTCATGGAATTCCACGACCTTCTCATAGAGAAGGTCGTTAATTTCGGTTCGATCGCCAGCGACCTTCTCGCTTTTTTTGGTCAAAAAACATAAATGAAAATCAATGACCTTTCAGTGAGTAATAGTGAGGGTCACAAGTTGACATATTTCTTGTAGTGGACAAGGCGGTTGTGGGAGCGGCACCGGCAAGGTGGACGATGGCGGGGATGAAGCGAGAGGACGAGATGCAAGGATCCCTGTCCGAAGCCGTGGATGAGAGAGGTCGATCTCTTGTAACGGCCGACGGCGTCGGGGTATCAGCTCCGTCATGGTGGAGGAGGACGGGGTGGATGGGGTGGCGGATGGAGGAGGCTGGGGTGGAGAGGGTGTTTTGGCGCCCACAGAGTATGAGTGGGGAAATGGAGGGAGAGAGGAAGGGGGAACCATGTCTTCAGGGCGCGCTTGTCTCAAATGCAAGGAAATTTACAAACTTAGCCCCCGTTTAAAATTTCCTACATCACAGCAATATTAGTCGGTTGGGGATAGGACGGTACTCTTGCATACATCGAATATTTGCCAACGAGAGTTTGTTTTGGCACCCACCGTGTATGAATTAGGGAGGGAGTCGATTTTACGAGGAGACAGTGTGTTTTGGCGCCCACGTGTATGAATCCGGGTGAGAGGCGGTTATATCACGTTTGAGTGAAATTACAAACCTACCCCTATCGAAACCTATAGAAATCGAGCCGATAGGCTTTGCGTGGCAGGGATAGGCAGTAATTTCCATGTCGCAGATTTTGGTTTCGGGCGGTTACTGTGACTTTCCTCGCTTCATTCAAATCTTTGCAGAGCAAGAGTGCACGTTTACTATGCCAACTCAATTCGAATCTAGTTTGTATTCTATTTTTGTTCGGGAAGGATCCATTTTCGATAGGAATAAAAATATATATACACCATTTTTTATATATATACTTTCAAAAGCACAAGACCCTTTATACAAATATGGTTTACAAATGGCATGATCTCAGATTCATAAGGCTGTATCCATCTTAATTTGGATTTTCAAATATTTTAAACCACTTTATGTTGAAATCCAATGTATGCATTCCTCGCTAACTGTCTCCAATTAATGTGTGTTTCATGCGGGTTTTTATTTTTTTACTTCTCAAACATGTATAATGTGTTTCACACACGCAACATATAATGTAATCCCGTTTAGACATTAATTGCATATAAACCATGCATTGTCTCTAATTAAAGAATCTATGGATCACTAATATTGATAAACTATATAGCATTACACGTGTCCCCAAATTCAAATGAATATGCATGTTTGATACACCAATTTGCGTTATGATATTATCGATGTCGTGATCTCCAGTTTAAATATTTGAATCCCCTTTAATCCAGATATTCGTCTCATATAGCTACCATTCGTTCTTATATAGGAGTATCTCTCTAGACCTATACACGTTCATCTTCTCTCGGGTATCTCTCGTGCTACCTATATGTCGACAATGATCTTTTATCTTCGTAACATACTGACGATACTCTCTCCCTCGACCTCCATCACTCTATCTCTCTCTAAGTATATCTCGCTCCCTGCTATGTGTCTCTAACTATGATTCTCCATGTGAAATCTCTTTCTCTCACACAAACACAAACTTCGTCTCCCGGGGTCTCATTTCTCTCTACTATTCCCCTGTGTGCCACTCGCACACACCCTCTCACACAGAGATGTCTTTCACTCCTTAGGTATGAGAAGCTATGACTCTTCCTCTTAAATATCTCTTTTTCACACACAAACACAAACTCTGTCTCCCAGGGTCTCATATCTCTCCACCATTCTATTGTATGTCGCTCACACACACTCTCTCTCCCTAGAGATATCTTGCGTTCCCTCATATGTCTCTCTAGCTATCACTCTCGTTGTGAAATATCTTTCTCTCTCGCAAATACAAAACTCCGTCTCTTGGGATCTCATTTCTCTCTGATATTTGTTTGTATGTGAGTCACATGCACCCTTTCTCCATCTCTCTCACACCCACACACATAACTCAGCCTTCTGATCCACTCGACTCCTATCTCTAATACACACTAGCTAGCATCTTTATCTTTCTATTTATATGTTTCTCCATCAACCTTCTTTCTCGCCCTCACTCTTGCTTCCTATCACGCACACTTAGGGAGTCCTAGATTAGGGGGTGTCCGGATAGCCGAACTATCACCGTTGGCCGGACTCCCGGACTATGAAGATACAAGATTGAAGACTTCGTCCCGTGTCCGGATGGGACTTTCCTTGGCGTGGAAGGCAAGCTTGGCGATACAGATATGTAGATCTCCTACCATTGTAACCGACTACTGTAACCCTAACCCTATCCGGTGCTTATGTAAACCGGAGGGTTTTAGTCCGTGGGGACGAACAACAATCATACCATAGGCTAGCTTCTAGGGTTTAGCCTCTACGATCTCGTGGTAGATCCACTCTCGTACTACCCATATCATCAATATCAATCAAGCAGAGTAGAGTATTACCTCCATCGAGAGGGCCCAACCTGGGTAAAAACATCGTGTCCCTTGTCTCCGTTACCATCCGCCTAGACGCATTCGGGACCCCCTACCCGAGATCCGCCGGTTTTGACACCGACATTGGTGCTTTCATTGAGAGTTCCTCGTATCGTCCATCTTTAGGCCCGATGGCTCCTTCGATCATCAACAACGACGCAGCGGTCCAGGGTGAGACTTTTCTCCCGGACAGATCTTCGATTCGGCGGCTTTGCACTGCGGGCCAATTCACTTGGCCATCTGGAGCAGATCGAAAGCTACGCCCCTGGCCATCAGGTCAGATTTGGGAGTTTGAACTACACGACCGACATCCGCGGAGACTTGATCTTCGACGGATTCGAGCCACAGCCAAGCGTGCCGCACTGTCTCGATGGGCACGATCTAGCTCTACCGCAGAACAGTGTCCTGGAGGCTGCACCAGCGTCCGCTCCAACCCTTAGCTCGGAGCCGACTCCGCCGATCGAGGACGAGTGGTTGGACACCGCCTCGGGAGCTACGATCTCTACGGCGATTGAGCCGAACTCCATCCCTGTCCTTTGCGAAGACCGTGACTCCAAGGTGCCGGACTCTTCTCCGGACTCCGAACCCTCCGCACCCCTGCCAATCGAATCCAATTGGGCGCCGGTTATGGAGTTCACTGCCACGGACATCTTTCAGCACTCGCTCTTTGGCGACATCCTGAATTCACTAAAGTCTCTCTTTATCAGGAGAGCCCTAGCCGGACTACGGTCAGGAAGGTTGGGATGCGGACGACGAAGAAATTACACGCCCACCCACCGCCCACTTTGTAGCCACTGTCGAAAGCTTAAATGACGTGCTTGATTTCGACTCTGAAGACATCGACGGTTTGGACGACGATGTAGGAGACAACCATGAACCAGCACCTATAGGATACTGGACAACCACCTCATCTCACGATGTATACATGGTGGATACACCTAAGGGAAGTGACGACGAGGAACAACGGGGCACTACGAAGGATAAATCCCTCGAAAAGCAGTCAAAACGGCAACGTAAACTCCGCACCAAGTCCCGCCTCGACAAAGACCCAACCATAGAGCAGGGCGAACCGGTGGACGATGAACATGCTATCGAGCAACCATCCGAACAAGACAACTTGGATAAACAACCCGTCCCCGGCGAAGATAACAGTCCGGACGATCTCACGCCGGACAAATTGTTGGAGCAGAAGAACCTCCACAAAAGGCTCGTCGCCACGGCACGTAGCCTGAAAAAGCAGAAGCGGAAGCTCAAAACAGCGGAAGATGCACTCAGAATCAGATGGAGCAAAGTACTCACCACCGCAGAGAAATACGGCGACAGTCGCCAAACAAAGAGCTACCCGAAGCGCAAATTACTGCCCGAGTTCGATGAACAGGCCTTAGAGCCCCTGCAATCAAAGAACAAAGAGGCCGCCCGGTCAGATAGATGACCACATGGCAAATATGGAGCGGCAAGCGGCGCCGCACACAAGCCTGCACGCGATCCGCATAAGGATTCACATCAAAAGGATGGCCCAGTTAGGTCCATCTATGGGCCGAGAAAGCAAGCTCTTCCAAGCAATGCAACACGCCAAACATCCGAACATCACGACACACCCAAATATAGGGGTGCCGCACACCCCCTATGTTTCACCGATGAGGTGCTGGATCACGAATTCCCAGCGGGATTCAAACCCGTAAACATAGAGGCATACGACGGAACAACAGACCCTGGAGTCTGGATTGAGGATTACATCCTCCACATACACATGGCTAGAGGATATGATCTCCACGCCATAAAATACTTACCCCTCAAGCTCAAAGGGCCAGCCCGGCATTGGCTCAAAAGCCTCCCTAAAAATACCATTGGAAGTTGGGAAGAGCTCGAGGATGCTTTTCGGGCAAATTTTCAAGGGACTTATGTCCGTCCTCCGGATGCAGACGATTTAAGTCACATAACTCAACAACCCGGAGAGTCACCAAGAAATTCTGGAACAGGTTCCTTACCAAAAAGAACCAAATAGTCGATCGTCGGGACGCCAAGCCTTAGCAGCTTTCAAACACAATGTCCGAGGGCGAATGGCTCGCTGTACACCTCGCCAGGAGAAGCCGAGAACCATGGCTGCATTAACAAGCCTCATGACCCGCTTTTGCACGGAGAAGATAGTTGGCTGGCAAGATGCGCATCAGCGACCCAAGTACATCCAAGTCGAGGATGGAAATGGAAAACCACGACGCAGCAAGGACCAGCGCCGGACAAAGGGAAACAACCCAAGAGCATCGATCCAACGCCGGATTCGAAGCTCCCGGCAGAATCATAAAAAGATGCCCTCAAGGACAACAACGACGAGCTATCCAACCTAAACAAAATCTTGGACAAAATATGCCAAATCCACAAGTACTCTGGAAGCCTGCAAACCATACCCACAGAGATTGTTGGGTCTTCAAGCAGTCCGGCAAATTCAATGCCGAACACAAGGGGCTCGACACACCAAGCGAGGACGATGACGAACCCCACAAGTAGAGCACCGGAAAACAAAAGAATTTCCCACAAAAAGTCAAAACAGTGAACTCACTTCAAGTGACAAAAGGGAAAAACAGAGCGGCGCCCATAGAAACACGCGCCGCACGGTCTATCCCAGCAGAGTCCAAACAATGGTTGTCAAAACCAATCACCTTCGATCATCAGGACTATTCCGGAAGTATCCTAACGAGGGATGGACTGCCTTGATATTAGATCCTATAATCGACGGACTCCAATTCACACAAGTCCTAATGGACGGAGGTAGCGATCTAAACCTACTATATCAGGACACAATCTGCAAAATGGGGATAGACCCAACCAAAATTCGCCATAGCAACACCTCCTTCAAAGGGGTAATGCCAGGCCTATATGCCCATTGTATGGGCTCCCTACTGCTAGAAGTTGTGTTCGGGTCTTCCGACAACTTCCGCCTTGAAAAAGTTAACCTTCCACATCGCCCCCATCTGAAAGTAGCTATCAAGCACTCTTGGGCGGGGAAGCTTTCACCGCTTTAATGCAATACCGCATTATGCATCTCTTACACTTAAAATGCCCGGTCCACGCGGCATCATCTCATTAAAAGGGAGTATTAAGTGTTACTCGAGCACGGAAGAATGTGAGACTGCCTTGACAGCCCCACACCAATCCGGCTCCGCTAATCAAAGCACCTGAATAGGTCATTCGAACCCCGGACACGGCTAGACGAGTCCGACACCTACTAGCGGCATACCCCCGTACAAGAGGCTGCACGCACGTACAACAAGAGACAATAAAGTTCAATTTTATTCACTTTTCGAACAGTACTCTGTTTATTTAATATAAAGTACATTTTTCGCACGATATTTTTTCTTTTCAACTAAGTTCTTCTCTTTTACAGATGAACACCGTGCTACACCCGTCCAGGATACGGCACAACGGAGACACAGGCGCAGACGTGCAGCAGGGACCCGTTGCAAGGATTCTTTTCAGATTAAGACCCTGCGTAAACCTTTTTTACTGTCTCTTGTTGATACACATCCCCCGGTTTCTTGCTATAACCGAGGAGGAGGCTGGCGTTTTGGCATCGGCCGCACCAGAATTTTTGCTCGTACCTGAACACCAGGGGCTTAGGGCATTATTCTGCCCGTTTTCATAAAGACCGTATACCTTAGGGAGTGTTAGGCGTCTCGAGTTAGGCCTTATATGCATCAGCTCTGAATCATGTCTTTGGTCAAATGTTGGGTTTGCCCGGCTCCCATGTTTTGGTACCTTACGTTCCGTTATATCGGCTAAGGTAGCGCTAGGAGAACCACTGCGATTGTGCCCCGGTTGAGCTGGGTTGAACACCTCAGTGGAGAAAGCTAAAACTGACTGTCATGATATAGCGTGAGACTGGTCAACCACTTGATGACCCAGCGGAATGTTTAGAATTCCCCCGCATTGACGAAGGGCCGTTTCCCGGTCAGGCACATACGCGCTCCGAATTTGGGAGAGCGCGGTGCCCCTAGGGGCTATATAGTAGCCCCACCATCGAACTCCTATGGCTAAGTGAAAGTGATAAAGCATTATAGTCTGGTTGCCTAGTTTGCTACGCTTATCACCTCCTTTACAGGACCAAGACGTTGGATTAAGTGTTAAAATGCGCCTTTTGCAAACACCCCGACTATGTGCGTGAAGGGTCAAGACTGCCATCTTTCGTGTTATATACACATATACATCAACAGCCGCACAGGAGGTGTGTTAATACTTGAACGCACAAGTATAAAAAGCTCTTATATTATATTGAAACATTGTTTTCACAAATCATACATGTCATTTAAACATAATATCCTTCGAGCACTGCGTCTCTATTAAACGAGCGCCATGCAGGACTTCCTCAAAATAGTGCTCGGCAGGTACTCGGCTTCTGTTCGAATCTTGGGATGCAACGTCGGTGGCCTTCATCTCCGCCCAGTATGTTTTGACACGGGCAAGAGCCATCCGTGCACCCTCTATGCATGCTGACCGCTTCATTGCATCGATATGCGGCACCGCACCAAGGAACTGCTGCAACAAGCCAAAATAACTCTTCGGCTCGGGCCTTTTCGGCCACAAATGAGTCACGACAGCCTTCATGGCAAGTCCGGACAACCTATTAAGCTCAGCCCATTCGGCCAGATGATCGGTCAATGAAAGTGGACGCTCTGGACTATGGAACTGCGACCAAAAAAGCTCTTCCATTCCGTGATCCTTTTGACCTCGGAAGTGTTCGGCCGCGTCTGCGACACTCGCCGCCAAGTCCAGATAAGCATCCTTCCCACTCCACAGCCGGTCCAATTGAGCGTACTTAGGATCCGTGAATTTTCTCTGCATCAGAAAGGGCTTTCCAGCCACAATATCTCCGGCCTGACGTAGCTCCTCCTTTATAGCTCTCATCGTAGAGCGGGTATCCTTGGCCTTGGTGGAGGCCTTTTTCAGGTCCTCTTGTTTCGCTCGATCTTTTTCAAGAAGCTCGCAACGGTCAGCAACATTCTTCAACTTCATGGCCATCTCGGCCATTTCTTTCTTGCTTCGGCAGTGAGCAGCCTGTTCGGCTTTTAGCTCTTCGGCCGCCTTTAAAGCCGCCGCATCACTTTTTCTGGCTTGCTCCTTGGCTCGGGCGAGCTCCGCCCGTAGGTTCTCCATAGCAGCGGCACCATCTGCATTAAGCATACATGTTGTAAGGTATGGGCGTCAAGCTCCCTTACCAGGTGTCCACGGAGAAGTTTCATACCTTGTGACTCGTCAAGCCGCTTATTAACAAGCGTGATGTCCGCATCTGCCACGTCAAGTAGCCGCTTCAGTTCGGCAAATTCATCAGTCCGGCTAGCCACCGGACGCTTCGCCACCTACATAGGAAGAGCGCATATTGTACCTGGGGTTATGATCCTTGGCGCGCCGTCATTTTTGACACCGCACCAAGTCTCAGGGGCTACTATCTATACATGGCGCATTTTATATGCAAAACTGTCAGAAGGTACATCATTTTGCGTACCTCAAAACCCGTCAGTAAACCTACGACGGCTTCATGCAATCCGCTCTCAGCGGATGAAATCCTTTCAATCATCGTACCCATTAACGTACGGTGATCTTCAGAGATAGATGCTCGCCCGAGCAGATCCTTCAGCTCCTCCGATCATACACCCGTTGGTGCCGGACTCGTCAGGTGGACTTTTTTGAAGGCCGAACACAGAGGGCTTTGAGGGGACATACGGCTGCCTTCTGGCCCCGCCGGATTCGGAGAAGCCCTCCGCGACGACACCTCAGGGTCGCCCGCCTCGCATGATGGTACGGCAGGCGGAGGCGTTTCGCTCTCCATCATCTCCGGATCAAGATCTCCTGAAGACAAGCTCTGCTGTGAAGGGCTGAGATCCGAACTACAAGGTAAAACTTTTGGTTACCTTCAGAAATAAAACGGGGATGTCTCTCATTTCAGAAAAAACGCCCCCTTTACTTATGGCTCGCTGGAGGGCTGATCTCCTTGGGGAAATAGTGCGGCCGGGGCATGTCCCGCCGCAGGACCCTTTGGCGAAGATTTCTTCCCCCGCTTCGAGGCTTTGGCCTCCGGATCTTCAGAAGCGGTCCTCTTCTCCCCTTGGAGGGAGGGATTCTCGACCCCCCCTTTATTGATAGCCTCCTTCACGGAGGTAGTAGCTCCCTTGTTCCCCCCTTCGCCTTCTTTAAAAGGCACAGCCTCTAGCATCTTGGTTAATACCGGATCCGGCGTGGTCTCAGGGAGGGGGGCCGGACACCTGATCAGTTTTGCTTTTGCTATCCACTCGCTTAAAGGATAGCTCTTTTAAGGGCAAGTATATGATAAATATGCGGATAGCATGTCCGGATACAGGACTACTTACTTGAGTATCCGGCGATTGCAGCTCAGACCTGCGTCCTCGGTTAAGTCGGACACATTGCTTGTGATCCGAAGAACAGTTGGTACATCTCCACGGGCGTTACGCCCATAAAATGTTGGAGAGCTCGTGGTCCCTCCGGATTAAACTCCCACAGGCGGAGGGGGCGATGTTTGCAGGGCAAGGTGCGACGAATCAACATAACCTGCCCTACTACGAACAGATTGATCTCCCTCTCTTGGAGGTCTCGAATACAACCCTACAACAGAGGTACATCCTTGGACAGTCCCCAGTCGAGCCCTTTATTGACCCGTGACGCCAGCCGTAGTGGAGGACCCGAGCAGAAGGCAGGTGGCGCCGCCCATTTGGTGCCCCTAGGAGCGGTGATATAAAACCACTCCTGTTGCCATAAATTGAGCTCCTCTTGAAAAGAGCCCTCGGGCCATGGAGCGTCTGCATTCTTGCTTATAACAGCCCCTCTGCACTCTGCCTGATGCCCCTTGATCATCTTCGGCTCCACTTTGAAGGTCTTGCCACAATCCGAAGTGAGGGGCAGGAGGAGGGCTTCACATACGACAATGAACGACGAGATGTGGAGGATGGACTCCGGATCCAAGTCATGAAATTCCAGCCCATAATAAAACATGAGCCCCCTCACAAAAGGGTCCGTCGGGAAGCCTAAACCCGAAGGAAGTGAGACACAAATACCACGCTCTCACCGGGCTCGGGAGTGGGAATAACCTGCCCTTGGGCAGGCAACCTATCTTGAAATTTCGCGGTGAGATACAGCATCTCTCAGCTTTAGCACATCTTCTTCCGTGACGGAGGAAGACATCCACCGGCCGTGCAGGTCGGAGCCGGACATCGTCGAAGGTCCGAAGCGCCTAAATCTGGAGCTTTGGGTGTTGGAACTCGAAGCGAGGGGCGGATTCGATTGAGATTGAAAGAAAGGAGCGAGCCTTGGTCTCGTTATAAAGAGGTTGAATACCAAGAGCCCTCCCCGTAACCGTTCGGGACTCACCTTCGATGGAGGAGGCGTGCCAACGGGCACGACTGGGTTACCCACGCCCGTATTGATGAGGATCCCAGAATAAGGGGCACGATCTCCGCTTTGATAAGCGTGCCAAGGAAACCGCCTCGCTAAACGCACTGAGGTGGAACAGTAAAAACGATTCGTATAAAGGCCTGGCCGTGGTGTGACGTCACGCCGAGGAATACGTCAGCAGATCTATGCAAAAGTTATTCTCTCTACGGTAGTATGTGGAACTTGTTTTGCAGAGCCGGGCACTATACTTGTGTTCAAAATCTTCTGTGAAGTATTCGGAGGAGGAACCCGCCTTGCAATGCCAAAGACAATATGTGCGCCGGACCCGTCGTCATTGAAGCCTGGTTCAGGGGCTACTGAGGGAGTCCTGGATTAGGGGGTGTCCGGATAGCCGAACTATCACCGTTGGCCGGACTCCCGGACTATGAAGATACTAGATTGAAGACTTCGTCCCGTGTCCGGATGGGACTTCCCTTGGCGTGGAAGGCAAGCTTGGCGATCTGAGATATGTAGATCTCCTACCATTGTAATCGACTGTGTAACCCTAACCCTATCCGTGCCTATATAAACCGGAGGGTTTTAGTCCAGAGGACGAACAACAATCATACCATAGGCTAGCTTCTAGGGTTTAGCCTCTCGATCTCGTGGTAGATCCACTCTTGTACTACCCATATCATCAATATTAATCAAGCAGGAGTAGGGTATTACCTCCATCGAGAGGGCCCGAACCTGGGTAAAAACATCGTGTCCCTTGTCTCCTGTTACCATCCGCCTAGACGCACAATTCGGGACCCCCTACCCGAGATCCGCCGGTTTTGACACCGACACACACTATGTATGTTTCTCTCTACATGCAGTCAAGTGCCCTCTTTTTATCTTTCTCTCTCACACATAACCTCACCCTCTGAACCACTCGGCGGTCATCTCCAACACTCAAACTAGCCGATGTCCCTCTAGCTAGCATTTCCATCTCTGTATCTATCTGTAGTTTCTCCGTCAACATTTCTTTCTCGCACGCACTCTTGCTTCCTATCACCCACACTATATATGTCTCTCCATACATGCATTTATAGGTTGATCTGTTTTGCACAATCGTTGTGTCTCACTCCCTCTGCTCGCCATAGATGCATGCTCCAGCCCACACCACTATCTCTTAAGGACAAAAACACATGCTCAATTGTCGGGCCTTCTTCCCTACAATCTCACATGCATGCATATTGTCATACCGATCCGTCTCTCCCATGTCGTTGATCTTATGACTTATGTCTTCTTTCTTTTATCTCGATCATCTTGGCGTGCTTTACACACACATCCATGTATACATGCATACCTCTCGCACATGCACGTTCAAGGTCTCTATGTCTCCATACGTAGTTAATTACCCTCAACCCTAACGCCACATCGAATCGTTCTCTTCTTGTGTGCACATAATTAACTTCCGTCTGGATGGGTAAAACACACACTCACACTTAACAATCTCCTTCTAGCTACCCCCCTCTCACTCTTCCCCTATATCCCTGAAACTAATAAGACCATCCCTTCGTTTAATTCCCGCCTACATGCACCATCGATATATAGTAGTCTTCCTCGATGTCTCTCGAACAAACACGTTCTCTCGATGTCGACTCCTCTCACGCGCACACACCTTCTCTTCCCTCTCTACGTGCCTTTTCTCTCTCGCACCCCATCATTGGTGGCCTCTGCCGTACACATCACCTCTCTATGATGAAGCCACACACACTTAAATTACATCCGCCACCGAGGACCCCGCGTCACACACACACCCACCCACCCCCACCCACACACGCACGCACCCACCCACCCCCCACACACACTAAGACTCATCTCTCTCTCTCTCTCACACACACACACGCACGCACCCACCCACCCCCACACACGCACCCACCCACAACCCCCACACACACTAAGACTCCATCTCTCCCTCACACACACGCGCACCCCCCAGACACACACACACACACACACACACACACACACACACTAAGACTCCATCTCATACACACATGCTCTAGGCGGAGCATTTGTTCCTACCACCCTTCGTCCAACCTTACCCGTATGATAAACAATCACCTTAATTTACTTGTATAACATGGACAAATTCCACTTTACTTTAGTAGTTAGCAAACTTATCATCTCTACTCTTATAAAAAACCGAGTTGGTGATGATGGTGTGAAGGAAATATGCCCTAGAGGCAATAATAAAGTTATTATTTATTTCCTTATTTCATGATAAATGTTTATTATTCATGCTAGAATTGTATTAACCGAAAACATAATACATGTGTGAATACATAGACAACAGAGTGTCACTAGTATGCCTCTACTTGACTAGCTCGTTGATCAAAGATGGTTAAGTTTCCTAGCCATAGGCATGAGTTGTCATTTGATAAACCGGATCACATCATTAGGAGAATGATGTGATTGACTTGACCCATTCCCTTAGCCTAGCACTTGATCGTTTAGTATGTTGCTATTGCTTTCTTCATGACTTATACATGTTCCTATGACTATGAGATTATGCAACTCCCGTTTACCGGAGGAACACTTTGTGTGCTACCAAACATCACAACGTAACTGGGTGATTGTAAAGGTGCTCTACAGGTGTCTCTGAAGGTACTTGTTGAGTTGGGCGTGTTTCGAGATTAGAATTTGTCACTCCGATTGTCGGAGAGGTATCTCTGGGCCCTCACGGTAATGCACATCACTATAAGCCTTGCAAGCAATGTGATAATGAGTTAGTTGCGGGATGATGCATTACATAACGAGTAAAGAGACTTGCCAGTAACGAGATTGAACTAGGTATTGAGATACTGACGATCGAATCTCGAGTAAGTAACATACCAATGACAAAGGGAACAACGTATGTTGTTATGCGGTTTGACCGATAAAGATCTTCGTAGAGTATGTGGGAGCCAACATGAGCATCTAGGTTCCGCAATTGGTTATTAACCGGAGACGTGGCTCGGTCATGTCTACATAGTTTTCGAACCCGTAGGGTCCGCACGCTTAACGTTCGGTGACGATTTGTATTACGAGTTTATGTGTTTTGATGTACCGAAGGTAGTTCGGAGTCCTGGATGAGATTGGGGACATGACGAGGAATCTCGAAAAGGTCGAGACGTAAAGATCGATATTTTGGAAGACTATATTCGGACATCGGAAAGGTTCCGCGTGATTCGGGTATTTTTGGATTACCGGAGAGTTACGGGAATTCGTATTGGGCCTTAATGGGCCATACGGGAAAGGAGAGAAAGGCCTCAAAGGGTGTCCACACCCCTCCCCATGGACTGGCCTGAATTGGACTAGGGAGGGGGCGCCCCCTTCCTTCCTTCTCCTTCTTCCTTCCCTTCTCCTACTCCAACAGGGAAAAGAGGAGTTCTACTCCCCGTGGGAGTAGGACTCCCCCTTGGCGCGCCCTCCTTGGCCAGCCGCCTCTCCCCCCTTTCTCCTTTATATACAGGGGCAGGGGGCACCTCTAGACACACAAGTTGATCTGTTGATCTCTCCCAGCCGTGTGCGGTGCCCCCCTCCACCATATTCCACCTCGATCATATCGTAGCGGTGCTTAGGCGAAGCCCTGCGTCGGTAGCAACATCATCACCGTCATCATGCCGTCGTGACGGAACTCTCCCGTGAAGCTCTGCTGGATCGGAGTTCGCGGGACGTCATCGAGCTGAATGTGTGCTGAACTCGGAGGTGCCGTACTTTCGGTACTTGGATCGGTCGGATCGTGAAGACGTACGACTACATCAACCGCGTTGTGCTAATGCTTCCGCTTTTGGTTTATGAGGGTACGTGGACAACACTCTCCCCTCTCATTGCTATGCATCACCATGATCTTGCGTGTGCGTAGGATTTTTTTTTTTGAAATTACTACGTTCCCCAACAGTGGTATCAGAGCCAGGTTTTATGCATAGATGTTATATGCACGAGTAGAACACAAGTGAGTTGTGGGTGATACAAGTCATACTGCTTACCAGCATGTCATACTTTGGTTCGGCGGTATTGTTGGATGAAGCGGCCCGGACCGACATTACGCGTACGCTTACGCGAGACTGGTTCTACCGACGTGCTTTCCACATAGGTGGCTGGCGGGTGTCAGTTTCTCCAACTTTAGTTGAACTGAGTGTGGCTACGCCCGGTCCTTGAGAAGGTTGAAACATCACTAACTTGACGAACTATCGTTGTGGTTTTGATGCGTAGGTAAGAACGGTTCTTGCTCAGCCCGTAGCAGCCACGTAAAACTTGCAATAACAAAGTAGAGGACGTCTAACTTGTTTTTGCAGGGCATGTTGTGATGTGATATGGTCAAGGCATGATACTATATTTTATTGTATGAGATGATCATGTTTTGTAATCGAGTTATCGGCAACTGGCAGGAGCCATATGGTTTTCACTTTATTGTATGCAATGAAATCCCATGTAATTGCTTTACTTTATCACTAAGCGGTAGCGATAGTCGTAGAAGCAATAGTTGGTGAGACGACAATGATGCTATGATGGAGATCAAGGTGTCGCGCTGATGACGATGGTGATCATGACGGTGCGTCGAAGATGGAGATCACAAGCACAAGATGATGATGGCCATATCATATCACTTATATTGATTGCATGTGATGTTTATCCTTTATGCATCTTATTTTGCTTTGATTGACGAGAGCATTATAAGATGATCTCTCACTAAATTTCAAGATAAAAGTGTTCTCCCTGAGTATGCACCGTTGCCAAAGTTCGTCGTGCCGAGACACCACGTGATGATCGGGTGTTATAAGCTCTACGTTCATCTACAACGGGTGCAAGCCAGCTTTGCACACGCAGAATACTCAGGTTAAACTTGACGAGCATAGCATATGCAGATATGGCCTCGGAACACTGAGACCGAAAGGTCGAGTGTGAATCATATAGTAGATATGATCAACATAGTGATGTTCACCATTGAAAACTACTCCATCTCACGTGATGATCGGGCATGGTTTAGTTGATTTGGATCACGTGATCACTTAGATGATTAGAGGGATGTCTATCTAAGTGGGATTTATTAAGTAATATGATTAATCGAACTGTAATTTGTCATGAACTTAGTCCTGATAGTATTTTGCAAATAATGTTGTAGATCAATAGCTCGCGTTGTTGCTTCCCTATGTTTTATATATGTTCCTAGAGAAAACAAAGTTGAAAGATGATAGTAGCAATGATGCGGACTGGGTTCATGATCTGTGGTTTATCCTCATTGCTGCACAGAAGAATTATGTCCTTAATGCACCGCTAGGTGACAGACATTGCAGGAGTAGATGCAGATGTTATGAACGTTTGGCTAGCTCAATATGATGACTACTTGATAGTTTAGTACACCATGCTTAACGGCTTAGAATCGGGACTTCAAAGACGTTTTGAACGTCATGGACCATATGAGATGTTCCAGGAGTTGAAGTTAATATTTCAAGCAAATACCCGAGTTGAGAGATATGAAGTCTCCAACAAGTTCTATAGCTAGAAGATGGAGGAGAATAGCTCAAGCAGTGAGCATGTGCTCAGATTGTCTAGGTACTACAATCGCTTGAATCAAGTGGGAGTTAATCTTCCAGATAAAATAGTGATTAACAGAATTCTCTAGTCACCATCACCAAGTTAGTAGAACTTCGTGATGAACTATAGCATGCAAGGGATGACGAAAACGATTCCCGAGCTTTTCATGATGATGAAATCGATGAAGCTAGAAATCAAGAAAGAGCATCAAGTGTTGATGATTAACAAGACCACTAGTTTCAAGAAAAGGGCAAAGGGAAAAAAGGGAACTTCATGTAGAATGGCAAGCAAGTTGTCACTTCCGTGAAGAAGCCCAAAGCTAGATTAAAGCCTGAAACTGAGTGTTTCTACTGCAAAGGAAATGGTCACTGGAAGCGGAAATGCCCTGAATATTTGGTGGATAAGAAGGATGACAAAGTGAACAAGGGTATATTTTATATACAGGTTATTGATGTGTACCTTACTAGTGTTTATAGTAGCCCCTGGGTATTTGATACTTGTTCGGTTGCTAAAAATTAGTAACTCAAACAGGAGTTCTGAATAAACAGAGACTAGTTGAGGGTGAAGTGACGATGTGTGTTGGAAATGGTTCCAAGATTGATATGATCATCATCGCACACTCCCTATACTTTCGGGATTAGTGTTAAACTTAAATAAATGTTATTTGGCGTTTGCCTTGAGCATGAATATGATTTGATCATGTTTATTGCAATACGGTTATTCATTTAAAGTCAGAGAATAATTGTTGTTCTGTTTACATGAATAAAACCTTCGATGGTCAGGCACCCAATGAAAATAGTTTGTTTGATCTCGATCGTAGTGATACACATATTCATAATATTGAAGCCAAAAGATGCAAAGTTAATAAAGATAGTGCAACTTATTTGTGGCACTGCCGTTTAGGTCATATTGGTGTAAATTGCATGAAGAAACTCCATGCTGATGGGATTTTGGAATCACTTGATTATGAATCACTTGATGCTTGCGAACCATGCCTTATGGGCAAGATGACTAAAACTCCGTTCTCTGGAACAATGGAGCGAGTAACTAACTTATTGGAAATAATACATACTGATGTATGCGATCCAATGAGTGTTGAGGCTCGCGGCGGGTATCGTTATTTTCTGACCTTCATAGATGATTTGAGCAGATATGGGTATATCTTCTTGATGAAACATAAGTGTGAAACAATTGAAAAGTTCATATAATTTCAGAGTGAAGTGGAAAATCATCGTAACAAGAAAATGAAGTTTCTATGATCTGATCGCGGAGGAGAATATTTGAGTTACGAGTTTGGTCTTCATTTGAAACAATGCGGAATAGTTTCGCAACTCATGCCATCTGGAACACCACAGCGTAATGGTGTGTCCGAACATCATAACCGTACTTTATTAGATATGGTGCAATCTATGATGTCTCTTACCAATTTAACACTATTGTTTTGGGGCTATGCATTAGAGACAGCTGCATTCACGTTAAATAGGGCACCATCTAAATCGGGTTGGTGACTGGTAGTCAATGCCAGGCCGGGTTAAAAAACTCTGGTTTAAGAATAAGGTCTGTCATTGTATAGTTGCAAACCAAGCCGGTTTAATGAATACCAGGCTAATAAAATGACTGACCAGGCCAAGAAAATCGGTTTAACATAAAATTCAGCAAAACGCAAAGAAAACCGTGTAGTCAAGGCTTTTTGAGGGCTGCCAGGCCCAAATTCGAGGCTTTTTGTGGGCTGCCAGGCCGCTGAGTTGAACCATTTAACAAAGCCTTTTAAGATGGACCTCCAACTAACCAAGCACCGTTTTAACTTTGACAAGTTCAGGGTCTCAATGAGAGTAATCACAAGCGCTCGGAGGGCCGTGCAGAGATGACCTGGATAGGAGTGTCTTACTTGATGAAGGCAGGTTAACCCGGGGTTTTAGGTAAATATACCAGGCTTCCAAGCCATGGGTCGATACCCAGCTACAAGGGTCCATTCAAACTCCTTGGTATTTGACACAAGAAGCCCCCAAGTAACGTGTTGAGCTGTGCTCATTGGGTTCCTATGTTTGAGCGGTGCATAGCATCCAGACTCTCTTTGGCCCCTTGGGTGTGAAGCTCCCAAGCTTTGTGGCGTGATAGGCGGTTTAACAGGTAGTACTCCGCTTTGTCAGCTGAAGCCCCCATGTAACTCAAAGGATATTTGAGAAAAAATAGCAGAGGCCCTTCTTAGAGCAAGGATGCTAATTTATTTATTGATCATAATATATACATTATCAAAATATATACATAAGAGGAGCCTATGGCTCAAGTGTAATAAGGTCGGAGGAGAGCTATGTTCCATGGCCGCTGGGTCTCCTCCTCAGAGTTGCGTGAGTTGTCTCAAACGTCAATGAGGTAGTATGATCCGTTGTGCAGATTCTTGCTGACCACAAAAGGTCCTTCCCAAGGCGGGGATAACTTGTGCATGTCGGTCTGATCCTGGATGAGCCGGAGCACCAAGTCACCTTCTTGAAAGGTTCTTGTCCTAACCCGGCGGCTGTGATAACACCGTAGATCTTGTTGATAAACCGCCGATAGAGCTAGAGCCATATCCCGTTTTTCATCTAACAGGTCCAGTGCCTCTTGGCGAGCTTGCTCGTTGTCCGCTTCAACATAATTAGCAACCCGGGGCGAGTCATGACGTATATCACTTGGGAGAACCGCCTCTACCCCGTATACCATAAAGAAAGGCATGTAACCTGTTGATCGATTGGGGGTGGTGTTGATACTCCACAACACAGAAGGTAATTCTTCCACCCAACAACCCGGCGTCCGTTGCAAGGGAATTATGAGCCGGGGTTTAAGACCCTTTAAAATTCTTGATTAGCTCGCTCCGCTTGACCGTTGGATTGAGGGTGTGCCACATATGCTAGGTCAAGCCGGATGTGCTCTCTCTGACAGAAATCCTCCATCTCACCTTTGGAAAGGTTGGTACCATTATCCGTGATGATACTGTGTGGAAAGCCAAAACGGAAGATAATCTTTTTGAGGAATTGAACCGCCGTAGCTGCATCACACTTGCTAACAGGCTCCGCTTCAACCCACTTGGTGAATTTATCAACTGCCACCAACAGGTGGGTCTTCTTGTCCTGGGAACGTTTAAAGGGTCCCACCATATCAAGCCCCCAAGTAGCAAAAGGCCAAGTAATGAGAATCATCCGTAGTTCCTGCGCCGGAATATGAGCTCTGCGTGAATTTTTTGGCAAGCATCACATCGATTTACCAGATCCTCCGCATCAGCATGAGCAACAACCAAGAAACCCATGACGAAAAGCTTTTGCAACCAGGGGACTTTGAACCGGCATGATGACCACAATCCCTTCATGAATTTCCGTAGGGATCTCTTGGCCTTCTTCCGGAGAAACACAACGCTGAAATACGCTCAAACGCTTCTGGCGGTGTAACTCGCCATTGTGAAAACCATTGACTTGGACCGCCGGACTATCTGTCGAGCCAGGACTTTATCATTTGGTAACTCGCCCCGGCTCATATACGCCAGATATGGAACCGTCCAATCTGGTATAACGTGTAAAGCGGCCACCAACTGGGCCTCAATATCCGGGACAGCCAGATCTTCTTCTGTAGGCACCTTAACAGACGGGTTATGCAAGATATCTAAAAAGGTGTTAGGAGGTACCGGTTTACGCTGAGATCCAAGCCGGCTCAAAGCGTCTGGTGCTTCATTTTTGCGCTGATCGATATGCTCCACTTGATACCCTTTGAAATATCCCGCCACAATATCCACCTCACGCCTGTAAGCCGCCATGAGTGGATCCTTAGAATCCCAAGTACCAGAAACTTGCTGAGCCACGGATCGTAATCTCCAAACAACGAACTCGACTTAAGTTCATCTCTTTGGCCACACGGAGACCATGGAGTAAAGCTTCATACTCAGCTGCATTGTTAGTACAAGGAAACATCAAGCGGAGGACATAGCAAACTTTATCCCCTCGAGGGGAAGTAAGGACAACTCCAGCCCCCGAGCCTTCCAACTGCCTGGATCCATCAAAATGAATGGTCCAGTACGATCCGGTTTATCTTCCGGTGCTTGCAGCTCGGTCCAGTCATTGATAAAACCCACAAGAGCCTGAGACTTGATGGCTGTTCGAGGTACATATTTTAAACTGTATGGCCCAAGCTCGATTGCCCACTTTGCAACCCGGCCAGTGGCTTCCCTGTTTTGAATTATATCGCCCAAAGGAGCATAACTAACCACTGTGACTGGATTGCCTTGAAAATATTGCTTGAGTTTTTGACTGGCCATAAAAACCCCATACACCAACTTCTGCCAATGTGGATAGCGTTGTTTTGACTCGATCAGGACTTCGCTGATATAGTATACAAGTCGTTGAACCGGATACTCTTTCCCAGCTTCTTTACGCTCAACCACAATTGCCACACTGACCGCTCGGGCATTAGCAGCCACGTATAACAGCAAAGGCTCATGATCAACTGGGGCTGCAAGAACCGGCGGTTCAACGAACTGCCGCTTTAGCCCCTCAAAGGCCGCATTGGCTGCGTCACTCCAGACGAAAACATCTCTCTTTTTCAACATCTGATACAAAGGAATTGCCTTCTCTCCCAAACGGTTGATAAACCGACTAAGGGCTGCAATACGACCTGCGAGACGCTGAACATCATTGATACACTTTGGTTTAGCTAGGGATGTGATTGCCTTAATTTTTTCTGGGTTGGCCTCAATGCCCCTGTTGGATACCAAAAACCCGAGAAGCTTGCCTGCCGGAACACCAAAAACACATTTATCCGGGTTAAGCATCATCTTGTAAACCCGAAGATTGTCAAACGTCTCCTTGAGGTCATCGATCAGTGTTTGCTTCTTCCTGGATTTTACCACAATGTCATCCACATAAGCATGAACATTACGCGCAATCTGCGTGTGAAGACAATTTTGCACACAACGCTGATAAGTTGCTCGAAAGCACTCTTGAGCCCAAAGGGCATAGAAACATAGCGAAGGCTCCAAAAGGAGTGATGAAGGCTGTCTTCTCCTGGTCCTTAATCGCCATCTTGATCTCGATGATATCCTGAATAAGCATCCAAAAACTCAGCGCTCACAACCCGCCGTCGCATCAATGATCCGATCAATCATTGGGAGAGCAAAGGGATCAGCCGGGCAAGCCTTATTCAAGTCCGTGTAGTCCACACACATACGCCAAGTGCCGTTTTTCTCAAGAACCAGCACCGGATTAGCCAACCATTTAGGATGAAACACTTCGACGATAAAACCAGCAGCCAACAGCCGAGCTACCTCTTCACCAATTGCCTTGCGTCTTTCTTCATTAAAGCGACGAAGAAATTGCTTTACTGGTTTAAACTTCGGATCAATATTAAGAGTGTGCTCAGCGAGTTCCCTCGGTACACCTGGCATGTCAGAAGGCTTCCATGCAAGAATGTCCTGGTTCTCACGGATGAACTCGATGAACGTGCTTTCCTATTTTGGATCCAAATTGGTGCTGATGCTGAACTGCTTGGACGAATCGCCAGGTACAAAGTCAACAAGCTTAGTCTCGTCAGCCGGTTTGAAATGCAGGGTTGGGTCATGCTCAGTGGTGGGCTTCTTCAGAGGGTGTCGGGGATATACCCCGCGGCGTAAACCGGCCGGAAGTATAACCCGGCCGGACTTGGCGGTTTACCTGAAGAACCCGCTGACACTTGGCGGTTCACTGGCGACCCGGCGGTTTATGGTTCATTGGTAATCCGGCAGCGGGTCGAGGAGCGACAAGACCGGTGGCCCGACCGGGCGGTTCATGAAGGCCGGTTCAACTACGGTGGGCCGGTTTAAGAGGAAAGGCGTGAGGAATATTTGTCTTACAAGGAGCTAAGACCTGGACTTGTATCCGACTTGTAATACAAGATAGGCTAGTCCTAGTCCTACTAGGACTCCACATGTAACCCGCCCCTCTAACTTATATAAGGAGGGGCAGGGCTCCCAAAACAGGGGAGAGGCAAACAACAATATCTAGGGCTAGACACAACTAGAGGAGGGCCGGTTCTGGCGACTCCTCATGATCATAATGAGACCTAGCCTCAAACAGCATGTAGGGCTATTACGGATGATGTTTCCCGGGGCCCAAGCTGTCTAAATCCCTGTCTTGTGTTGCGTCTCGATTCCGCTCAACCCCTCTCAAGCTACCACATAGATGCGTTGGCCTCGCGACTAAGTCCTGACACTAAGGACATCTGCCGTGACAATTCCGCGACAGTTGGCGCCCACCGTGGGGCTCGCGCACGGTGGTGTTGAGTTCTTGGAGGGATCTCTCCTAAGGATCGAGGAGCTCACAATTTTCCGGACAAAGAAGAGCCAGTTTGAAGAATCTGCATCAGTTTCAAGTTCGTCGGACTGAATTGAAGATCGGTGCGGTTTAAAGGTTAAAACGAAAATTTAGGGCTGCACCGTGAGCCGCCGCCTCGCAAGCCGAATCCTCGAGGTCTGCGATCCGTCGAAAAGAAGATTACACATGGAACGATTTGCAAGATGACCCGACGATTCGTCGAAACCAAAGACAAATTGGTATTTGGAGCAGCGGCCACCGTGCAAGCCAAAGACAACATCTACTTTAAACAAGACCAGGAACATAGTCAAAGACCACAATACGGATTCGCTGACGCCGAGCTATAGCTTATCGGTCCGAGTTCATAGTCTGGAAAATTTAAAGATAAAAAAAAGGGGTTATGCCGACTGCACTGTCGCTGCTGCAAGTTGAGGATGTGTCTGCGATCCATCAATGCAAGGATCAAGTCGCGGAAACCATGTTCTCCTGTTGTAGCACGTTTTCACTAAGCACGTCGAATCCCGAGGTGTCTTGTCGTTACTGCTGGTGCTATTTTTGAGTCGTATCCATCAACCATACGGACTACTATTACCACAAAGGACCGACAGGGTCTGTACTACTCACGTGGGTTGAGCGCTGGTTTTAGCTTTTTGGGATTGTTGTCTCCAGCAGGCACACAACTAATTATGCTTCACGAGAGATAAAATCCAGTCACTCTGGATAGTGTTTGGAGATACCACAGCTGGTGGCCCAGTTCACACATGAAAAAACTACTTGCAGACAAATCCTGGTTCGAGACCGACGAGACTCACAGCTGTACCTCGAGCCGCCCGTGCCCCTCGCGCACGTTCTGAGCCGCCATGGCTCCTCTTGCCGCAGCATCTGCCTGAGCCGCCGTCGTCTGAAGACCGTTGCTGGTTCTCGTTCCTCTGCTTCAGCCTAAAAACGCGGAGACCGTAACCCGCCGGCGCCCCCTGTTGAGCCACCACTACTCTGCCTCTGTCATAAATCCGGAATCTCAGAGCTGTACTACTGCTGAATCGCCGCCTTGGTCAAGCCGCCTTGGTCAAGCCGACTCCACCTTGGTCAAGCCGACTCCGCCTTGGTCAAACCGCCGGTCGTCTCACCTCTATGTTGGGAATATTTCAACTAGGTCGCGTCTACATCAGCGCTATGTCAATTTGCTTAGTGGATGTGTGCAAACCATCGCCCTTATGGTCCGGTCTACATCAACATGACGCTGGTGACTCGTTTGACCGCTGCGGTTTACCGCTACCGCAATCAACTTGCCCGTCCGCACTGGTTCATGCCGCAGACCGATTCATTTACTGTCCGGATGAGTCAGGTGGTATCTATCTAAAGTTTATTTTAGTAAACATATTGTTTTTATCAAAGAACAATTACTTGGTCTTGTAATATTTTTGCAGGACCGTTACGAGAGGGTGTCGCCTAAGGGGGCGCATCAGCATCACTTTTTGCATTGGTTTCTGTCCGTGCTAGGATGCTCGACGGATATACATCCGTCCGCCTCGCCGCCGATTCGATGCATCTACACCGATTAAACAACATCATGTTTGAATCGCCACCCGCGCCGCTTTACAAACGCCATGGATGACTCGTTCATACGCCCTCACGGCGGTTCACGCGTCCGCACCAGACTTACAATGCCACGGCCGACTCATACATTGTTCGGGCGAATCAGGTGATATCCTCTAAGTATAATTTAGCACATATTGTTTTTGTCGAGAGCAATTACTTTGGTCTTTGCATTTTATATGCAGGACAATTGATCATTGCAAAGCCGATGGCCGGATCATGGATATATAAATTGCGTAATTACTGTCATGTGCTAGCGTATGACCGTGCCACAATGATCAAAGAATATGTATGCAAGATGCCGCCCTTGTGGCCCGGACTACTTCGACCCACCGGGACCGCACCCGCGATTAACTCGCCCGTCCGTGCCAGTTTACAACACCGGTGAAGATCTTCCCCGTCCGCACCGGTTTACAATGCCGCGACCGATTCATCTATCCGAGCTTCCTCTGATGTTGCGGTCGCTTTTTTCGTCCGTCTCTCGCGGCCTGGTCTGCATCAACATACCGGGCCGCATCTGTCTGCATGAGCTGTTTATTGGGTATGAGCAAGTCACAACTTGGGTAGCCCGGTTTTCTTTCAAATTGGAGACAAATTATCATCAAACCGCCGTTTGCACTGGATGGTTCAATGGGCAGGCGCACAAGTCGCCGCCACTATAGTTTTGATTAACTTCAAATCGCCGGTTGGAAGAAACCATTGGCCGAGTTGCTGACACGGCTCATATGGGATCATTTACAACCCGCCGCGATCACCTCAACCTTCTATGGATTCACATCGTGCTATCAACGCGACAATGATATACATGCGGTTTATATCACGGTCCAAATATGGAGAGTCTCAAGCCAACTCCTCGAGACACCTTTGAGACTCGGGGCTACGATGACATGACTCGTGAATATTGCCGATTTGAAATTTAAGAACCCCAGGACGATGGAGGGAAGGATAACCCGGTCCCGGAGGCTACTTTTATATTGATGAAAGTTTAAAGGCCGTCAGAAACTTTCCGGTTTAGAAAGTATATGACAGTTACAAAATCCGGCTCAATGAAGAAGATCCGGGTCATCGAGAAAAGGATTCGGTTTAAAATCCGGCTCATGGGAAGTCAGTCTGACTGAAGCTCTCAAATATCTGGGTTATAGTCCGGTTTAAGGGAAATCTGTTCTCCCACAAAGCTCTGAAGCGCTCAAATCCGGTTTAAAAAATGTCCGGTTCAAAAAGAAACTAAACTTCTCGCAAGTTCGAGTTTAAAGGCCGTCAGAAAATTTCCGGCTGAAAATGAAGATTCCGGTTTAAAATCCGGTTCAAGGGAGAGATGTCTCCCACAAAGCTTTGAAGCTCTCGATATCCGGTTCAAAATCCCGGTTCAAGAAGGATTTTTCTCTTACAATAAGTTAAAAGGTGCCAAAGAGGACCTGCTGCCATGATCTTGGTTCAAACATGGGTATCATGCCTCATTGGCTTATCATATTATTGATCACTTGGGGCTTGGTCGTATCCGGACCATAGCCACGCCTCTTGATCGGCCTAGTGCCACAACATCACTTGGGGGCTTGGTCGTGTCCGAACCAATGCAACACCATTTGATAGGCGAAAGCCACCAGATCACTTGGGGACATGGTCAAGTCTGAACCAACACGCCTCTTGATCGGCCTAAGGCCATAGAGTCACTTGGGGCTTGGTGAACCCGAACCATTGCCACGCCACTTGATCGGCATAAGGCCACGGTTTGATTGGGGACTGGCTGACTTGAACCATAGCTACACCTTATTGGGAGCTTGGTCGTGTCCGACCATGGTAACACCATATGATCGGCTCAAGAAAGCCTCTTTTGCAAACGGTCTTATCATTGCCTTTGCTTCCATATTTTTCATAACTGTTATTTGATTTTTGTTGTGTTTTAAACCGACATTGTTAATCCGGTTCAAACTGTCAATTACAAATTGGCGGAACACGGTCAAATCCTAATCCGGAGACTATCTGCCCGGTTTGATTCTATGTTACCATCTTATTATGGAGTAAACCGGTGTTCATTAACCCGGTTTGACGTTCAATTACGAGTCGCCAGTATTATATATGGTTAAACCGGTGTTTATCACAACCCGGTACGGTTTTATCATAAACCAACACAGTATGAAAGGAGTTATCATTACTCAAGATTGGGGTCATCACCCTTACTACAAAAATTGGTAAACCAATGATGTGATTCAATGTCACAGTTATGATATATTTCATTGATTATTCTTAAAGTGCAGCCTTGGTTATAAACCTGGGTTATATGTTGGGCATTATGACCCGTCCGGTGGTAAACCGCCAGGACACTTTAAACTTGTTGCATGCAGAGACAGGTTGAATAAAGCATGATGATAAATTATTCGGTGTTTATTAAACCGGCCTGGCTTTAAGACGGTAAGTCGCCAGTATATGATGAGAAATTATCCGGAGTTTGTTAACCCGGCCTGGTTTTGGACTATAAGTCGCCAGCACATATTTGGATTGCGCCATTGGAATCATGCGCTCATAAATCATTGGACTATATTATTCAAATCTTCAAATAGCCAACATGGCTAGATTTTTATTATGGTTATCAATAACCAATATTATGATTGAGGTTTTCAAAGTCGCTTCAAATAAGAATGGCTATTATTTCATCAATGGGTATGATTTATTCTACAATGGAGGGAATAGTCCCGAGTTGCTGCAGGCTTACGACCCGGCACTTGGGGGCTACATTATTTAAGTTGAGATTAAATCAAATACACAAGTCTCATGTCGCTGCAAGCATACATCATGACACTTGGGGGCTAATGCAAAGTAATTTTTTGCTCATATTATTGAAGACCCGACTCATCATATTATAATGAGTCGACCCTTGGGGGCTACCAATTGCTCCTGTCAGCGATTGAAGGTACAAAGCTTTTTATTCATTATATTGAAGAGTCCGCTGCTTTCGGTTGGTAAAGCACAAGGCTCTTAACCCTGTGGACGTGGATTCAAGTCCCATGATGGGGGTTACATCATATGATGTTATTTTCATTGAAGTATATATTAAGTCCCAGCTCAATATTATCTTCTTGAGCCGGCCCTTGGGGGCTACACATCATTGCTCAAATCTACATGATTACACCTACAAAGTCCTTGCTCATTATTGCATAATGACCCGACCCTTGGGGGCTACACTGATGGAAGTTTTTATGAGTATAAGACAATTACAAGTCCTGTGTTGCTTTGCAAGCATGACAACCCGACACTTGGGGGCTACATAGTATGGAGTATTCTGTTTTTACTAGTCAATGGGATGAACAACATGGATTTCTTTGATTTCTTTGAAAGTGGCAGTATTTATATTGAAGCAAAGTCTTAAGCCACCACTTTGTTCTGCTCAAAGACTTGGGGGCTACAGGTATTATATTATTATCGAAGAAATATTTTCAAATTCTCTGATTGAGCAAACTAGGTTGACCGGCGTCACCAATCATTATGACCCTGTGGCTGCAACCCGGCGTCATTAATAATCATGAACCAGCGTTGGCAACAATCACGAACCGTGTATGCGCAACAATTATGAGCCAGCGTTGGTAACAATTATGACTCGGTGCCATCCATATCTACAAACCGGCAATTTTGGCAATGAAAAACCGGCAAGTTCTACATTTTCAAACTGGCTGGTATCAGTGGAATATTTGAAGACCAATATTTTTGTCAAATCTGAGCATTGAAGGCTGGCTCAAGTGGATTATTCTTCACAAATTTTCTCTGTGAGAAATCAATGTCAGCAAATTGAGTATGAAGCTGGCCTGTTAAACCGGATTTTCTAGGAGGAAATGACAAGGATTTAAGGATGATCCGATGCCGGTTTACAAGAATTCTTAACCCGGAGCATAATCTGTCAAGTTTGTTCTTGTGTTTATTTCACAGGATCAGTTTAACGAGGATAAATCCAAATTAAACTGGGGGCTAATGTCGGGATATACCCTTGGCGTAAACCGGCGGAAGTATAACCCGGCGGACTTGGCGGTTTACTGAAGAACCCACGACACTTGGCGGTTCCTTTGGCGACCAGCGGTTTATGGTTCATTGGTAATCCGGCAAGGCGGGTCGAGGAGCGACAAGACCCGGTGGCCCGGTGGCGGTTCATGAAGGCGGTTCAACTACGGTGGGCGGTTTAAGAGGAAAGGCGTGAGGAATATTTGTCTTACAAGGAGCTAAGACCTGGACTTGTATCCGACTTGTAATACAAGATAGGCTAGTCCTAGTCCTACTAGGACTCCACATGTAACCCGCCCCTCTAACTTATATAAGGAGGGGCAGGGCTCCCAAAACAGGGGAGTGGCAAACAACAATATCTAGGGCTAGACACAACTAGAGGAGGGCCGGTTTACGGCGACTCCCTCATGATCATAATGAGACCTAGCCTCAAACAGCATGTAGGGCTATTACGGATGATGTTTCCGGGGCCCAAGCTGTCTAAATCCTGTCTTGTGTTTCGTCTCTCGATTCCGCTCAACCCCTCTCAAGCTACCACATAGATGCGTTGGCCTCGCGACTAAGTCCTGACACTAAGGACATTTGCCGTGACAATTCCGCGACAGAGGGGTCATATCTGCCAGATCAACATTTTCCTTATAAAACTTTAGCTCTTCTGTAGCACAAACCGCCTCAGCATAAGCTGCATCACCCTCCTCACAATCCAACGCGATTTTTCGACTTCCATGAACCGTGATAGTCCCTTTATGACCCGGCATCTTGAGCTGCAAATAAATATAACAAGGCCTTGCCATGAATTTTGCATAAGCCGGCTGCCCAAACAGCGCATGATACGGGCTCTGGATTCTTACTACCTCAAAGGTCAATGTCTCAGACCTAGATTCATGCTCATCACCAAACACAACTTCCAAAGCGACCTTACCTACAAGATATGGCGATTTACCTGGCACCACACCATGAAAAACAGTGTTGGACGGTTTAAGATTCTTATCTGTCAACCCCATGCGACGGAATGTCTCATAATACAGAATATTGATACTGCTTCCTCCATCCATGAGTACTTTGGTGAACTTATAACCTCCCACGAGGCGCCACCACCAGAGCTAGTTGACCCGGATTGTGAACCCGGGGCGGATGATCCTCCCTACTCCACACAATAGGCTGTTCCGACCACCGCAGATAACGTGGAACGGCCGGTTCAACAACATTGACTGCCCTCTTGTGAAGCTTCTGATCACGCTTGCACAGACTAGTGGTGAGCACATGATACTGCCCACCATTCAACTGCTTTGGGTGACTCTGGTAACCCAACTGCTGCTGATTCCCTTGATTATTCTGCTGGTTATTACCACCTTGGTTGCTCTAGTTGCCATAATTACTCTGAAACCCAGAGTTTGAACCGCCGCCACAATGGAAACCTGGACCTGAACCGCCCGACGGGCCCTGATCATACCGGAAAAGATCAGAGTTCTTGAACTCCTTCATAATATGACAATCCTTCCAGAGATGCGTTGCAGGAGCCTCCTTGGTCCCATGCTTCGGACAGGGCTGATTCAACAAACGCTCCAGATTCATCGCCCCACCGCGCTGGGGCGGTTTACCTTTTCGGCGCTGCACATTAGCGTTAGCCACAAAATCTGAATCCGCTTTACGCTTACCATTATTCCCATGGCCTCCTTAGTTGTGCTACTGTCCCTTCGCACCGCGATTCTTCTTTCCCTTCTCCGGTTTCTCATTATCAGAATCGGGATCCTTGGTATTATCAGAATTGGCATACTTTACCAAGGCTGCCATGAGGGTTCCCATGTCGCTGCAGTGGCGTTTGAGCCGTCCCAACTTCATCTTCAGTGACTTAAACCGGCAATTGCGCTCCAGTGTGATAATCGCTTGACCAACGTTAATCCGGTCGGACGAGTGTAAAACTTCTGAAACCCGGCGCACCCAATGAGTTGTGGACTCGTTCTCTCCTTGAACACAAGCATCCAGATCCACAATGGACATGGGCTGCTTGCACGCGTCTTTGAAATTGGCTATAAACCGGCTTTCAACTGATCCCATGACTCGATGGAATTAGGCGGCAGATTTTTCAACCAAGTACGGGCTGTTCCTCCAACATCATTGTGAAGTACTTTGCACAAGCTGCTTCATCTACATCTAGCATCTCCATTGCCATCTCATAACTCTCGACCCACGCCTCAGGTGGCTGATCCGCCGTGTAGTTAGGCACTTTGCGTGGACCCTTGAAATCTTTGGGCAAACGCACATTACGGAGAGCCGGAATAAGGCACGACACTCCCCAGGAACTGAAGGCAAGCCCGGTGCCTCGTTCAACTGACGCTGCTGGCTGAACCTGGGCGGGTTGATAACGACCCAAAGCGGCATCCCTTCGTGCCCTGCCATGATCCACCACATCTTGAGCATTGTGATGTCGCGCGCTGCTAGACACCTCCGGTTCATCCATACGCCTGCTATAACTTGGGCTCGGACGAGGGGTTGAATGAATTCTATCCCGACTATATGAATAAGCCTGCTGTTGTACCATGGCGGTTTGGAGAAGATCTCTCGCCCGCCGCGTCTCAACTGCTGCTATTGAATCACCTTCCATCGGAATGGCCGCCAGGCGTGAAGCTGCGGCAATCATGTTATCCAGAGGGCTCGAGAAGTGACCCGATGGTGTAGACACGTATTGCGGCAGGTTCTCTGTTCGTCGGGGTGGCTTCGTTATCCGTAGTTGATCCGGAACTGTCCTAGGCGCCTCCGTCCGGTTTGCAGCTACCGGATTGCTCGGCCCAGTGCCTAGCGTCTGAAAGAGATTTAACCCTTCATAAACCAGCGGCAGATGTGACCAGTACTTCCTTCGCATTACATCCTCTGATGCGGTCCGATCTAGCATGAGCTGGTAATTCTGTGCCTGTATCCGCTGTGATTGAGCATCTAAAGCGGCCCGCTCTTCAGCCATCCTAACATCCTCAGCTGACATGTCCTCCTTAGCCTGTGCTATTTGGTCCTTCAGCTTCGCAACGTCCGCATTGTGCTGATCCCGCGTCTCCGGGGTGACTGTTGCGGTCAACAAGGTCGCTCAGGCGTCCATTAAACCGGAGAGGACTTGCGCCGGACGGCGCGCCGGGACTCGTGCCGCGGCTGCTGATCCGGTGTTTGTTGCTGCGGTGGATGAAGACTGCAACATGGGTTGTGTTTCAGCCATGTAAACAGCAACTCGACTTGGCGGTTCAAGAAGGTCCGGAATACTGTTACCATCGGAATATCCTTCGAACATACGGCTATGAACCTGTTACAAGGACTCTATTTCGCCAGTGGATGACTCGCTGTCGGAGTATACGACCGTCTCGCCTTCAGACACAGGTTCATATCCGATCCCATGGACACATGCTATGAACGCACGCTTCATGGCGGGCTTAACCCGGGCTAGACTCGCACGCTGAGCCGTCTCGACGAGGTCGGTGCAGATGTCCGGCTCAGGGCCCGGTTCACTGATCTTGCCGATGAAGACATGAATTCCGCCGAAGGGGACCCGGTACCCGTACTCGATCGAGCCGGTCTCGGGGCCCCATCCTTCGTCGTTGATGTAGAGCTTGCCGCGAAGAATTTTGGTCATCCGGCCGATCACGTGCCCCTTAAGTCCTTCAGAGCAGCCCTTCAAGAAGTCGACACCATCGTGCGATAGCCCCATGGTGGGCGCCAACTGTCGTGGAATTAACACGTCAGATGTCCTCATGAAAGGACTTAGTCGTGGAGCCATTGCAACGGGTTAGCTTGAAGGGGTTAAACCGGACAAGGGACACGAGAGTTTATACTAGTTCAGCTCCTTCGATGAAGGTAAAAGCCTACGTCTAGTTGTGATGGGATTGATTGGGTTTCGATGACCAGGGAGCGAAATACGCTTGCCCGAGTCTCGAGTTGTTGTTTGTTGTCCCTGAACCGCCGGGTCGTCCCCTTATATACATGGGTTGACGCCTTGGCCGGTCTCTGAGTCCCGAGGCCGACTCATACAAGTGTTATTTCGGTCTCTCCTTTCCTTATCTTACAACACAAGTTACATGACTATGGCGGTTTACCACTACGGGCCCTAGTCCGCCTTTGGGCTCCGGGCCTCTAAGCTTCATAGTAAAACGCCATCTTCTGAGTCTTGTGGGCTTCAATATAATTTAGGGTGAACCGGCCCCTCCTGGGCGGTTTACACTCAGTAGTTATATCCCCAACAAGCCCCGTACGCCGAAAGGTCTCATAATAGAGGATGTTGATGCTGCTACCTCCATCCATGAGCACCCTAGTAAACTTATATCCACCGACTTGAGGTGCTACCACCAAGGCTAACTGACCTGGATTGTCAACCTGGGGAGGGTGATCCTCTCTACTCCACACAATAGGCTGTTCTGACCACCTTAAACATTGGGGAACCGCTGGCTCAACAGCGTTCACAGCCCTTTTATGAAGCTTCTGGTCCCGCTTAGTGGTGAACACATGATACTGTCCACTATTCAGCTGCTTTGGATTGCTTTGATAACTTTGGCTACTCATCTGCTGCTGACCTCCCTGACCAGACTGCTGGTGATTATAGCCACCTTGATTTCCCTGAAAGCCGACATTTGAACCGCCACCCGGGCCATGAAAGCCGCCGGCACCTGAGCCGCCACCCGACCCATGGTTGCCGTCAAATGTGTTGGAATTCTTGAAAGCCTTCATGATCGCGCAATCCTTCCATAAGTGAGTGGCCGGCTTTTCCCGGGTACCGTGTCTCGGGCAGGGTTCATTGAGTAGCTGCTCAAGAGATGGACCTGACCCGCCAGATCGAGGGGGTCGCCTCCCCTTGCGTCTTTGATCGTTACCCTGCGCATTAGCGTTGGCCACAAACTCCAGATTACCATCGGCTTTATGCTTGTTGCCTCCTTGATTTGTCGGGTTATGCTGCTGGCCTTTTCCATTGCCGTTCTTCTTTCCCTTCCTCGCCTTTTCCTCGTCAGACGCAGGATCCGCGATATTATCAGAATCGGCGTATTTGACTAGAGCCGCCATCATCTGACCCATATCATTACAATCACGCTTGAGGCGCCCCAGCTTCTGTCTCAGCGGTACAAATCGGCAATTTTTCTCCAACATGAGGACTGCAGAGCCGGCATCCATCTTGTCAGACGAATGTATTATCTCCTTGACCCGGCGCACCCAATGAGTGGTAGATTCACCCTCCTCTTGTTTACAATTAGTTAAATCCACAATTGACATGGACTGCTTGCAGGTGTCTTTGAAGTTCTGAATGAACCGGGCCTTCAATTCCGCCCATGAGCCGATGGAATTGGGCGGCAAGCCTTTTAACCAAGTCCGGGCCGTTCCATCCAACATCATGGTGAAGTACTTAGCCATTGCCGCGTCACTGACCTCCAACAGCTCCATGGCCATCTCATAGCTTTCGATCCACGCCCCGGGCTGTAAGTCGGCCGTATAATTTGGCACCTTCCGGGGTCCCTTGAAATCCTTAGGCAAACGCACATTACATAAAGCCGACACCAAACAAATAACACCGTCGGTTCTGGTGTCTACTCCTGCCTCAACAGAAGTCGTCGGATAATCCGGGAAAGCTTGATGAGCCGTCTGCTGAGCCGCCAGTTGAGCCGCCCGCTCATCCTGCTGACGTATCCGGTCCTGCACCGGGTTATAACCACCGAGTTGGTTACGGCGCTGGGCGTTGCTTGACAAAGCTTCCGACTCCATGTGCCTGCTATAGCTCGGACTCCAGTTCGGGCGAGGAGTCGAATGAATCCTGTCTCGACTATAGGAATAAGCCTCTTCTTTGAGCGAGCCGTGCGGGCGAGTTCTCACGATCGCCAGCGTCTCCACGGCTGTGGGATCGTCATAAATCCTTTGGGAGAGCCGTAAGCGATGTCGATGCTGCAATTAGGTTCTCCATGGGGTTAGAGAAATGATCCGGTGGTGTTGGTACGTAGCGGGGCGGAGCCGTATTCACATGAGGAGGTGCCATCACCCGAGGCTGAACCGGCGCCCCTGCTCCGGGTGTTATGAACTGGTTTGCTTCTGGCGGGTTGCTAGGGCCGGCTCCGGGTGTGGAAAAAAGGCTTCGAGGGTCATAAACCGGAGGCAAACGGGATTGAGTTTTCTGGTGTCTCCTCCTCATCACCTCGTTAGATGCGTTTATGCTCATCGTAAGCTGGAAAGCCTCTGACTGGAGCTGTTGGGCCCGTGCATCCAAAGCCGCCCGTTCTGCGGACAACCTGGTGTCCTCAGCTGCTAAGGCCTCCTTGGCCCGAGCTATTTCCTCACGCACCTGTGCCACCTCTGCATCACGTTCATCTTGGTTTGCAGGAATAACTGTGGCGGTTAACAGGGCCGTCAGCTTATCCATGAGATCAAGCAGCACCTGAGCCGGCGGGCGCACAGGGCCTCCTGCCCCGGCCGCTCCTGACCCGGACGTTATTGCTGCCGCAGCCGTAGAGTTCTGGCCGGGTTGAGTGCCAGCCATGAAGACCCCTACCCAGCTTGGCGGCTCAAAGGGGTCCGGAATACAGCTGCCATCGGAACAACCCCCAAGCCTTCCATCTTGCAGTTGATACAGCGAATCCGTCTCACCAGTGGACGAATCATCATCGGAGTGGACGGCCGTCTCACCGCCATCGACAGATCCTTCAGAAAGTTCTCCTCCATGGATGCAACCCACGAAGGCACGCTTCACGACAGGTTGAGCACGGGCGGGTCTCGCACGCTGAGCCGTCTCGACGAGGTCAGTCACGATTGTCGGCTCGAGGCCCGGCTCACCGATCCGTCCGATGAAAACATGGATTCCAATCAAGGGAACCCAAGACCGTACTCAATTGAGCCGGCGTCGGGGCCCGACGCCGTCGTCGATGTAGATCTTGCCGCGACGACTTTAGACATCCGGCCCACAACGTATCCCTTGAGCCCTTTGAAGTTTCCCTTCAAGAACTCAAATCCACTGTGCGCTGACCCCATGGGGGGCGCCAACTATCGTGGAATTGTCACGGCAGATGTCCTCTTGCAAGGACTTAGTCGTGGAGCCATCGCAACTAGGAAGCTTAAAGGGGTTAATCGGGACAAGGGACACGAGAGAGGTTTTATACTAGTTCGGCCCCTTACGGTGAAGGTAAAGCCTACGTCTAGTTGGGTTGGTACTGCTAGGGTTTCGATGACCAGGGAGCGAGATACGCTATGCTCGGCTCTCTATTGGATGTTTCTTGCCCTAAGCCGCTAGCGTGTCGTCCCCTTATATACACGGGTTGACGCCCTGCGATGTACATAGTCCCGGCCGGCTCATAAACAGTGTCCGGCTCGGTGACTAGTTAATCTTGCCTTATAATACAAGTCATGCCAATACTACGGTTTATCACTACGAGCCATAAGTTGTCCGTGGGCTTTAGACCCTTTATTGAACCGCCATCTTCATGCTTGATCTTGGGCTTCATATGATGAATCATCTTTGCGTAACCCGACCCCTCCTGGGCGGCTTACAAAAATATTTATATCTCCAACAGCAAGCCATAGAAAATAAATGGATCTTCAAGAGGAAGACGGACGCTGATAGTAGTGTTACTATCTACAAAGCTAGACTTGTCAAAAATGGTTTTGACAAAGTTCAAGGTGTTGACTACGATGAGATTTTCTCACTCGTAGCGATGCTTAAGTATGTCCGAATCATGTTAGCAAATTGCCACATTTTATGAAATCTGGCAAATGGATGTCGAAACTACATTCCTTAATGGATTTCTTAAAAAAATAGTTGTATATGATGCAACCAGAAGTTTTTGTCGATCCTAAAGGTGCTAACAAAATGTGCAATTTCCAGTGATGCATCTATGGACTGGTGCAAACATCTCGGAGTTAGAATATATGCTTTGATGAGTTGATCAAAGCATATAGTTTCTCTGAACTTGCGGTAAAGCCTGTATTTACAAGAAAGTGAGTGGGAGCACTACAACATTTCTGATAAATATATGTGAATGACATATTGTTGATCAGAAATAATGTAAGAATTTTCTGGAAAGCATAAAGGAGTATTTAAAAGGAGTTTTTCAAAGAAACACCTCAATAAAGCTGCTTACATATTGAGCATCAAGATCTATAGAGATAGATCAAGACGCTTGATAAGTTTTTTCAATGAGTACATACCTTAACAAGATTTTTAAATAGTTCAAAATGGAACAGTCAAAGAAAGAGTTCTTGCCTGTGTTACAAGGTGCAAAATTGAGTAAGACTCAAAGTCCGACCACGACATAAGATAGAAAGAGAATGAAAGTCATTCCCTACGCCTCAGCCATAGGTTCTATAAAGTATGCCATGCTGTGTACCAGATCTATTATATAACCTACACTGAGTTTGAAAAGGGAGTACAATAGTGATCTAGGAGTAGATCACTGAACAATGGTCAAAATTATCCTTAGGGGAATAAGGATATGTTTCTCGATTATGGAGGTGACAAAAGGTTCATCATAAAGGGTTACGTTGATGCAAGTTTTGACACTAGTCTAGATGACTCTAAGTCTCAATCTGGATACATATTGAAAGTGGGAGCAATTAGCTAAAGTAGCTCCGTGCAGAGCGTTGTAGACATAGAAATTTGCAAAATACATACGGATCTGAATGTGACAGACCCGTTGACTAAGCTTCTCTCACAAGCAAAACATGATCACACCTTAGTACACTTTGGGTGTTAATCACATAGTTATGTGAACTAGATTATTAACTCTAGTAAAACCCTTTGGATATTAGTAACATGGTGATGTGAACTAATCACATGGTGATGATAACTATTGGTGATAAATCACATGGCGATGTGAACTAGATTATTGACTCTAGTGCAAGTGGGAGACTGAAGGAAATATGCCCTAGAGGCAATAATAAAGTTATTATTTATTTCCTTATTTCATGATAAATGTTTATTATTCATGCTAGAATTGTATTAACCGGAAACATAATACATGTGTGAATACATAGATAAAACAGAGTGTCACTAGTATGCCTCTACTTGACTAGCTCGTTGATCAAAGATGGTTAAGTTTCCTAGCCATAGACATGAGTTGTCATTTGATAAACGGGATCACATCATTAGGAGAATGATGTGATTGACTTGACCCATTTCGTTAGCTTAGCACTTGATCGTTTAGTATGTTGCTATTGCTTTCTTCATGACTTATACATGTTCCTATGGCTATGAGATTATGCAACCCCCGTTTACCGGAGGAACACTTTGTGTGCTACCAAACTTCACAACGTAATTGGGTGATTATAAAGGTGCTCTAGAGGTTTCTCCGAAGGTACTTGTTGAGTTGGCGTATTTCAATATTAGGACTTGTCACTCCGATTGTCAGAGAGGTATCTCTAGGCCCTCTCGGTAATGCACATCACTATAAGCCTTGCAAGCAATGTGACTAATGAGTTAGTTGCGGGATGATGCATTACATAACGAGTAAAGAGACTTGCCGGTAACGAGATTGAACTAGGTATTGAGATACCGACGATCGAATCTCGGGCAAGTAACATACCGATGACAAAGGGAACAACGTATGTGATACGTCTCCAATTTATCTATAATTTTTTATTGTTCCATGCTATATTATATTCTGTTTTGGATGTTTAAAGGGCTTTGTTATACACTTTTATATTATTTTTTGGGACTAACCTATTAATCGGAGGCCCAGCCCAAATTGCTGTTTTTTGCCTATTTAAGAGTTTCGCAGAAAAAGAATATCAAACGGAGTCCAAAAGGAATGAAACCTTCGGGAACGTGATTTTTGGAACGAACGTTATCCAGAGGACTTGGAGTCCACGTCAAGAAAGCAACAAGGAGACCACGAGGCAGGGGGCGCGCCTACCCCCCTAGGCGCGCCCTCCACCCTCGTGGGGCCCATGTTGCTCCACCAACGTACTTCTTCCTCCTATATATACCTACGTACCCCCAAACCAACAGAAGCATCCACGAAAACCTAATTCCACCGCCGCAACCTTCTGTACCCGTGAGATCCCATCTTGGGGCCTTTTCCGGCGTCCTGCCGGAGGGGGCATTGATCACGGAGGGCTTCTACATCAACACCATAGCCTCTCCGATGATGTGTGAGTAGTTTACCTCAGACCTTCGGGTCCATAGTTATTAGCTAGATGTCTTCTTCTCTCTCTTTGGACCTCAATACAAAGTTCTCCACGATTCTCGTGGAGATCTATTTGATGTAATCTTCTTTTGCGGTGTGTTTGTTGAGACCGATGAATTGTGGGTTTATGATCAAGTTTATCTATGAACAATATTTGAATCTTCTCTGAATTATTTTATGTATGATTGGTTATCTTTGCAAGTCTCTTCGAATTATCAGTTTAGTTTGGGCTACTAGATTGATCTTTCTTGCAATGGGAGAAGTGCTTAGCTTTGGGTTCAATCTTACAGTGTCCTTTCCCGGTGACAACAGGGGCAACAAGGCACGTATACTATTGTTGCCATCGAGGATAACAAGATGGGGTTTATAACATATTGCATGAGTTTATCCCTCTACATCATGTCATCTTACTTAAAGTGTTACTCTGTTCTTATGAACTTAATACTCTAGATGCATCTTTGGATAGCTGTCGATGTGTGGAGTAATAGTAGTAGATGCAGGCAGGAGTCGGTCTACTTGTCACGGACGTGATGCCTATATACATGATCATACCTAGATATTTTCATAACTATGCTCAATTCTATCAATTGCTCAACAGTAATTTGTTCACCCACCATAATACTTATGCTCTTGAGAGAAGCCACTAGTGAAACCTATGTCCCCCGGGTCTATTTTCCATCATATTAATCTTCCAACACTTAGCTATTTTTATTTCCTTTTATTTTACTTTGCATCTTTATTATAAAAATACCAAAAAAAATTATCTTATCATATCTCACTTTCGTAAGTGACCGTGAAGGGATTGACAACCCCTTTATTCCGTTGGTTGCGAGGTTTTTATTTGTTTGTGTAGGTGCGAGGGACTTGAGCGTGGCCTCCTACTAGATTGATACCTTGGTTCTCAAAAACTGAGGGAAATACTTACGCTATTTTGCTGCATCACCCTTTCCTCTTCAAGGGAAAACCAACGCAGTGCTCAAGAGGTAGTAGTATGTTGTTATGCGGTTTGACCGATAAAGATATTCATGGAATATGTGGGAGCCAATATGAGCATCCAGGTTCCGCTATTGATTATTGACCGGAGTCATGTCTCGGTCATGTCTACGTAGTTCTCGAACCCGTAGGGTCCGCACGCTTAACGTTCGGTGATGATTTGTATTATGAGTTTATTTGTTTTGATGTACCGAAGGTTGTTCGGAGTCCCGTATGAGATCGGGGACATGACGAGGAGTCTCGAAATGGTCGAGACGTAAAGATTGATATATTGGACGACTATATTCGGACATCGGAAAGGTTCCGAGTGATTCGGGTATTTTTCGGATTACCGGAGAGTTACGGGAATTCGTATTGGGCCTTAATGGGCCAGACGGGAAAGGAGAGAAAGGCCTCAAAGGGTGGCCGCACCCCTCCCCATGGACTGGCCCGAATTGGACTAGGGAGGGGGGCGCCCCCTTCTTTCCTTCTCCTTCTTCCTTCCCTTCTCCTACTCCAACAAGGAAAAGAGGAGTCATACTCTCGGTGGGAGTAGGACTCCCCCCTTGGCGCGCCCTTCTTGGACGGCCGCCTCTCCCCCTTGCTCCTTTATATACGAGGGCAGGGGGCACCTGTAGACACACAAGTTGATCTGTTGATCTCTTCCAGCCGTGTGCGGTGCCCCCCTCCACCATATTCCACCTCGATCATATCGTAGCGGTGCTTAGGCGAAGCCCTCGTCGGTAGCAACATTATCACCGTCATCACACCGTCGTGCTGATGGAACTCTCCTGTGAAGCTCTGCTGGATCGGAGTTCGCGGGACATCATTGAGCTGAACGTGTGCTGAACTCGGAGGTGCCGTACGTTCGGTACTCCGATCTGTCGGATCGTGAAGACGTACAACTACATCAACCGCGTTGTGCTAACGCTTCCGCTTTCGGTCTACGAGGGTACGTGGACAACACTCTCCCCTCTCGTTGCTATGCATCACCATGATCTTGTTTGTGCGTAGGATTTTTTTTGGAATTACTACGTTCCCCAACATGGTGTGCCTGCCATCTTGTAATATAGACCGTCCGTTCTATATCTAGAAAGCAAACTATGACAATTTTACAAAAGATACCTGCACCTCTCTCCACATCCTTATCTCCCACAACCTCATTGCTGAGCAATTAAGAAAGGAAGTCTCTGGAACAATCTAGCATGGTGGCCGCTGCCGCCTGCCGGCGCCGTCCATCCACATGCCTCCGCCAAGTATGACCACCAGTCACCACCACGCTCCACTCCTCCTCACCTTATCTCTCATCTTTCATTTTTCGATGAAATTCTCGAGATACCAGTTTTCTGATAAAATTCGCGAGATATCATTAGTTTTTACACATGGGATTACTCCTGCATGGGTCAATCACAACAGGTGTTTTGTAAAAAAATGCATATTGATGTTCCGTGCAATGCATGAGCATCCTGCTTGTAATTATATAATGCAAATCACGAGCAGGAAGTGACATTTTTTTACACAACCACATTAACATGGCCACATAAATCACTAGCTAAAGTGTAATACCATTATACTTATATCCCGATGCAAAAGGTCGAGTACATGTCCGAAGAGTAGAGTCGCACACATGCACTCTGTCTCTCAGAATCTCACACACACACCAGTTACGTGACGCCCACTTAAGCGGAACACGTATGTTACAATTTGTATGCGCCATGGTACACGTGATGGTGCGCATTTATTTAAGCCGGACGGAGAACCCAAACAGTAGCTGCATTCATTCCCCTCCCGCCGCCTCTTCTCTGGTCGCCGTCACCCGGTAACCATGGCCCGGCCGAAGGTAACGACATACGCCATACTCCCACCGAAGTGGCGCTTTAATATGGAAATTTTAGTGGTCATGCATGCATCTTTTTGTGCTAGCACTCCTATATAAGGGTTGACAGGTCGCTTCCCGCGGTCGTGCGCGGGTGGTGGAAGAGGAAAGAGAAGGGAAGCGGGAGGTGGAGTAACTTTTTTACCACAATTTCTTAGGAAACTGAGTGCAATAATTGAGTAGTTTTAGCAAACGACCAATACTACACCTGAAACTGTTCAAAACCAATACTCCCTTGCCAGCGCGCGCTTCTCGCGTGAAACGGTCAGCATCGCCCTAGAGCGCCAGTGCCGCATTAATGTCCGGCCAGAGCGGAGGCGACCTCTCACTGGCTTCGGCTTTGAAGCAGCGCGACGGCCGAGAGAGCGCCGCTTCCAGGTGCACGCGACTGCTCCGCGTCGAGGCTGGCCATAGTTTGGATGAGTCTCCATCGTGGGGAGTCACACTAACTGCGATGATATGGATCGTTCCATCTATGAAGAACACGTGGGACTGGAACTACGAGACGGACATGTACCCAGGAGTGGACGTACGAACCTGAGTAATGTAGCGCATTAAGTGAAGTAGAAAGGCACAAATAGTATGAACATGCGTGGCATATAGGCATTTGTCTCTTACTACGTACCACTAAATGTTGTACGTGCAATGCACGATGATGTTATGGAGTACGTGCCTAAGTACTCTACTACTACTATATTAATTGGAGGCACATATTAGCTTTTATATTTGTTTACGTGTATGCCCCGAGACCTTCCAACTAGACGTGTCTTTCTCTCCGGGTCGCACTTTGTATCGTTCATACCACTAGTACTACTACTACTACTACTACTACTACTACTAATACTACTACTACTACTACTAATACTACTACTACTACTACTACTACTACTACTACTACTACTACTACTACTACTACTACTACTACTACTACTACTACTACTACTACTACTACTACTACTACTACTACTACTACTACTACTACTACTACTACTACTACTACTACTACTACTACTACTACGTGTGGTCTCTGACCCAGAAGTGGAAGAAGTGTAGACGCTCTACCACGCTGTTCATGTCCCACTCCATTCGCTGACGTGTGGGACATCCAACACGTGCCATGTTTGGCACTCCTTCGTCGTAAGAGTTCAAACGCTAGCATTCATCAGAATATATATATATATATATATCAGTAGTGATACTATACCACGCGGTTTCCTTGCTCCTCGATATCGAAAAGAATACTTCCGTTCGCCAACATGTGGGACGTCGACCATCCTGGTCCACTTGCCATGCATGTAGAACTCCAAGGGAGAGTTACATCGGTCGTCGCACCGCGGTAATAATGACTAATGAGCCTTCAAATCACAGGCCCAACCTTTCTCGCTGTGAAGTTGCTCGGACGAAGGAACCATCATGACTTCGTTGAATTCCGCTTCTTGAAGAAAACTCTTGTGCAGTGATCGCTAGCTACTGATGAGTTACGCCATGACAGAGGCCTCCTTTCGTTCATAGGATAGGAATTTTATAGCAATATGAAAATCATAGGAACCTCGATGACATGCATCTCAATTCCTATAGAGAAAGAGATGCCATTTGATGCATAGGATAGGAATTTTTCCATTTAGTCTAGGCTAATGTACTGGTAATTTGCTCTAAAAACCACAGTAGTAAATAGTAGTACTTGTACATGCTTGTACTCAAACACAGACACACACAATAACTACTAGTACTACTACTTCTCACATGCTGGCCAGCCGCCGTTGTTCTCCTTCCCGGCTTTGTCGGCAACACCCCACCGTGCTTGGATCTCTGCCGACCTCTCCGCAGCAGCGCGTGCGTCCTCTTCTTTCTTGCGGCGGCGGGCCTCTCTTTTATTGAGTGCTTTCTGACTTCTCCGCTCCCTCTTTGCGGCTTTAGCCGCCTCTTGCTCTATCGCCCATTCAGCGTTGGCAGCTTCAAATTCCGCCCACGTAGGTGTGAGGTCGCGAGCGGCGATGAACTCGGCACAACGGGTTGCCATCGCTTCCCTACATTTTGTGTGCGGTTATGGGCGGCGAAGAACTCGGCACGGCGAGATGCCATCGCTTCCTTACCGGTTAGTGTGTGGCGCGGTGGCGTGAAGGACACTTGGTGAGAGCTCTGGGGTGGAGTGTCTGGACAACCGTATAGTGCATTGGTTTGTCAAGAGCTCAAGGACAGAAGACGAAGGAAATTTGGATTCCCCTTCAATCCTGGTCATTTATTACCGAGTAAAATGCATTGGCGGTCATCAAACTTGTGTTGATAGCTCACTTTGATCAATATATTAAACGTGATGCACACATTAGCACACACCATCCATAGAGGCAAGTAGAATGTACGCGTGTAGACGCTCATGCTGTCAAACCATGCTAATGCATGCACGTCGCCTTCTCAATCAAAGTCCTGCTCATGGTGCAACGCAAACGGCGAGCCCGTCACCTGTGCGCCCCGACGGTGCCTGACATTACTGTTTATACGTTTGATGGAGGCCTCCGCGAACGCCGAGCATGTATTCACCTGGCTCAACACCAACGGTCATACTCGGGACTCGGCACCTTGCTCATGTATATCGTCCATCACAACGAGAATATATAAAACAACCTAGCTAGAGAGGGTACTATGGTACGGAGTATGTACTATCGTGAGCGGCCGATCATAGTGCCACTGCACACACGAGTGTGTGTCTGATCGATTCGTCCATTATTCGTAAGTTATGCATGGTTGTGTGGTGTCTAATGGCGGTCGTCAAAGGCTAGCTGGCGACAAGACCGGTTGCATGGATGCCTGGTTGTCAATACGTGCCGCATACACGTCAAAGGCTCATCATCCATGAGTTCACATTTTACCACCACGCCAGCGTCTGACCGCCCTGGCCTACCGAAACCCCTTCCATCGCTAGCACGCTTCCCGCCTGAAACGGTCACCGTCTCTCCAGAACGTTAATGCTGCATTCACCGGACTTAACTGCAGGTGCAGTTGGTGTGTCACTGACATGCGGGCCAGATGCCCGTTGGGCCGATATGTCAATAACCCAACACACCTGCAGTTAAGTCATTGAAGCAGCGTCCGCATTCACGCCCAATGAACCTACTCTGGCGCCAGCCGTCCATCCGTCTGCCGCGGCTCATTGCCATTCGCCCGCTATATTAACTTGAGCCCCACCTCCCAGCCATAGCCAAATACCCACACTCATTCTCCTCGGTCCCTTCCTTCTGTCGGCACCACTCCAACCATGGCCTCCTGGCGCTCCAAAGCTCTCTTGGACGTACCGTCGCAGGAGCAGACAAAGGACATCGGCGGCTCTGCTCCGGGCGCGCTCCAAAGCTCTCTTGGACGTACTGTCACAGGAGCCCGCCCTCCGCCGCCACTACCACGAAGCTGGCGCGCGTGCGCGGGCGCAGCCGACAGTGATGAAGAGTAGTACACGGTAGGTCACCGCCGCTCTGGTCCCAGGAAGGCCACCGCTCCTCCACTTAGTCGACGCCAAGCTTGGTGGGATAAACATCGGCGACCGATTAGCCACTTGATGGTGACGTGGAGGCGGAAATCTTCAGAACCTTGTGCTCCGGAGGAGGAGGTTATCGAGGCGGATGAGGAGGAGGCAAAGGCAATGGCCGGCTTTCTCGGGTTCATGGCTGGACATGGTGGTCGGGCGCCGGTGATCGTTTAGATTAGGTTTACAGTAGGTTTCAGTATGGTTTGTGCGAAATATGTAATGAATTTCATCCAGTTTGTAGGATTTTTTTTCGAAATGTAATGAATTTCATTCGATTATTTTGAAATTTTCTTTGTTTGCATGAATTTCGCCCGATTAGTTCATATAGTTGTCGAAAGGTATGCGGGCAGCATTGGATGGCATCCATCAGTGTCCTCGGACAGATGCCGGTGTAAATTTGTGGGCCAGTGCTGGAGATTAACAGTGCTCCATTATTTGGCAGGGAACAGTTATCCCTCGATCAAAATCAGATCCGCCGTCTTTCGCACTCCTCCCATGTAAGAGTGTAAACTCTTGCTTAAATAAAAATGGAGCAAGTGGATGGCACTGTAGCACGCCATATCACTCAAACTAGCCTGCCTAACGCTCGGGAAAGCACCGCCCTCGTCATTTTGTTCTGGATTTCTATCGATCGATCGCACGAAAATGTTTCGCTTTGCAAGTTCAAAAGAAAAGGCAGCACACTTACGACTCGTACGCGTCGCACCCCCGATAGTACGGCTCGCACGCCACTCACCAGGAGGGACACACATTGTCTTGCAATTTCACTGACATGTGGGACTGCAATTGAATAAACCGTCGATAGCCGAAATCTAATCGCTCGGCGGGCGTCGGCTGAGAACAGAGAGACGAGGGAGGGAGAAGAGATCGCCCACCCGCCGCGCACAGACTCCAAGAAATATATGGTGATAATGTGAGGTGGGCCATGCGGGAGTCCGAACCGCTTCCAAGCCCTCCCCCCTCAGACGCCAGCTGCCCGCATTCATAGCAAGTAGTACCAATAAAATACTGGCCTATAAGCCCACTTATGTGGAGGAGAGAGAGGCATTGACAAAGTCAAGGAGTGGGCTCTACAAGAGCCCGTCTCTACACGTGCTCCTAGTTATAAAAAAAATAATTCTAAAAAAAAGAGGCATAAAAAACAATTGTGTCTAAAAAAAGAAAGGTAAAAAACATTTGAGAGGAAATAGATAGAGAGAAAGTGAGAAAAAGTTGTAACCTTTATAGCCAACCTTATAGTCAGCACTATGGTAGTATTACATGAGGAAGGAGGGAGTGGTGCACATGCCAAGTTCACTGGGCTGCCGTGTTTCACACTCCTCCGTCGTAACAGTGGAGACAATAGCTTTCATCAAAAATAAACAATGAATACTCGTTGCTCGTCCTCTATATCAGAAAAGAATACTTTCCATTCGCCGACATGTGGGACGTCGACCATCCTGGTCCACCTTCCATGCACAAAATTATCCTGGTCCACCCCGGTCATAGCGCAGGCCCAACCTTTCCCACTGTAAGTTGGTCGGACGAAGGAACGATCATGTCTTTGTTGAATTCCGCTTCTTCAAGAAAACTTAATGTACCCGCAATACTGCTACCACACGCGAAGACTGGACGGCACTGTACCATGTCATATCACGGAAACCCACGAGGCCAAACTAGCCCGCTTAGGATTTGTACTCCCTCTGTTTCAAAGTTAGTAGTGCAAAGTTGAGTCATCTATTTTGGAACGGAGGGAGTATGTCTCTGTACTGCTACGATTATGTGTTGTACGTCTCTGTACTTTTGCTATGATTTTCCTACCCTATGAACCAAATGAGGCCTGAATGTATCCGTGTCGACTATGGTCTGATCGATCGCTAAGCCTACAATTTTAGGAGCTTGGGCTATTGGCCTATCAACGACGGATAAGTATAAGCATACCACGAGCTCATCAGCCCCAACGTTTCTCTTCGGTGAGTGTTTTGCAAGTACTATAGCTGGCACAGTAGCTAGCCTACTAACACCAAGAATCATCAAACAAGCCCTGCTGATATGATAAACAGTTCGAACTTACATCTAAGCATGTGATATATTACATCAAAAGCTGGTGAGGATACATCTGTTTCCATAACTCGGAGAGGGTTCGCATGATTCACTATCAAACAAAAGTAGCAAGTACCGCCCACACTGTTGGGGAACGTAGTAATTTCAAAAAAATTCCTATGCACACGCAAGATCATGGTGATGCATAGCAACGAGAGGGGAGAGTGTGTCAACGTACCCTCGTAGACCTAAAGCGGAAGCGTTAGCACAACGCGGTTGATGTAGTCATACGTCTTCACGATCCGACCGATCAAGTACCAAACACACGGCACCTCCGAGTTCAGCACACATTCAACTCGATGACGTCCCTCGAACTCCGATCTAGCCGAGCTTTGAGGGAGAGTTCCGTCAGCACGACGGCGTGGTGACGATGATGATGTTCTACCGACGCAGGGCTTCGCCTAAGCACCGCTATGATATGACCGAGGTGGATTATGGTGGAGGGGGGCACCGCACATGGCTAAGAGATCCAAGGGATCCATTGTTGTGTCTATGGGTGCCCCCTTCCCCCGTATATAAAGGAGTGGAGGAGGGGGAGGGCCGGCCCTCTCTATGGCGCGCCCTACGGGAGTCCTACTCCCACCGGGAGTAGGATTCCCCCTTTCCTAGTAGAACTAGGAGCCCTTCCAAGTAGTAGGAGTAGGAGAGAAGGAAAGGGAAATGAGAAGAGAAGGAAGGAGGGGGCGCCGCCCCTCCCCCCTAGTCCAATTCGGACTAAGCCTTGGGGGGCGTGCAGCTCCCCTCTCTCTTTCCCCTAAAGCCCAATAAGGCCCATATACTCCCCGGCAAATTCCCGTAACTCTCCGGTACTCCGAAAAATACCCGAATCACTCGGAACCTTTCCGATGTCCGTATATAGTCATCCAATATATCGATCTTTAAGCCTCGACCATTTCGAGACTCCTCATCATGTCCCCGATCTCATTCGGGACTCCGAACTACCTTAGGTAGATCAAAACACATAAACTCATAATACCGATCATCACCGAACTTTAAGCGTGCGGACCCTACGAGCTCGAGAACTAGGTAGACATGACTGAGACACGTCTCCGGTCAATAACCGATAGCGGAACCTGGATGCTCATATTGGTTCCCACATATTCTATGAAGATCTTTATAGGTCAAACCGCATAACAACATGCGTTGTTCCCTTTGTCATCGGTATGTTACTTCCCCGAGATTCGACCGTCGGTATCTCAATACCTAGTTCAATCTCGTTACTGGCAAGTCTCTTTACTCGTTACGTAATGCATCATCCGACAACTAACTCATTAGTCACATTGCTTGCAAGGCTTATAGTGATGTGCATTACCGAGAGGGCCCAGAGATACCTCTCCGACAATCGGAGTGATAAATCCTAATCTCGAAATACGCCCACTCAACAAGTACCTTCGGAGACACCTGTAGAGCACCTTTATAATCACCCAGTTACATTGTGATGTTTGGTAGCACACAAAGTGTTCCTCCGGTAAACGGGAGTTGCATAATCTCATAGTCATAGGAACATGTATAAGTCATGAAGAAAGCAATAGCAACATACTAAACGATCAAGTGCTAAGCTAACGGAATGGGTCAAGTCAATCACATCATTCTCCTAATGATGTGATCCTATTAATCAAATCACAACTCATGTCCATGGCTAGGAAACTCAACCATCTTTGATCAACGAGCTAGTCAAGTAGAGGCATACTAGTGACACTATGTTTGTCTATGTATTCACACATGTATTATGTTTTCGGTTAATACAATTCTAGCATGAATAATAAACATTTATCATGATATAAGGAAATAAATAATAACTTTATTATTGCCTCTAGGGCATATTTCCTTCAGTCTCCCACTTGCACTAGAGTCAATAATCTAGTTCACATCGCCATGTGATTTAACACCAATAGTTCACATCACCATGTGATTAACACCCATAGTTCACATTGTCATGTGACCAACACTAAAAGGATTTACTAGAGTCAGTAATCTAGTTCACATTGCCATGTGATTAACACCCAAAGAGTACTAAGGTGTGATCATGTTTTGCTTGTGAGAGAAATTTAGTCAACGGGTCTGCCAAATTCAGATCCGTATGTACTATGCAAATTTCTATGTCAACAATGCTCTGCAAGAAGCTACTCTAGCTAATTGCTCCCACTTTCAATATGTATCTAGATCGAGACTTAGAGTCATCCAGATCTGTGTCAAAGCTTGCATTGACATAACTCTTTACGACAAACCTTTTGTCACCTCCATAATCGAGAAACATATCCTTATTCCACTAAGGATAATTTTGATCATTGTCTAGTGATCTACTCCTAGATCACTATTGTACTCCCTTGCCAAACTCAGTGTAGGGTATGCAATAGATCTGGTACACAACATGGCATACTTTATAGAACCTATGGTTGAGGCATAGGGAGTGACTTTCATTCTCTTTCTATCTTCTGCCGTGGTCTGGCTTTGAGTCTTACTCAACTTCACACCTTGCAACATAGGCAAGAACTCTTTCTTTGACTGTTCCATTTTGAACTACTTCAAAAAATTTGTCAAGGTATGTACTCACTGAAAAAACTTATCAAGCGTCTTGATCTATCTATAGATCTTGATGCTCAATATGTAAGCAGCTTCACCGAGGTCTTTCTTTGAAAAACTCCTTTCAAATACTCCTTTATGCTTTCCATAAAATTCTACATTATTTCCAATCAATAATATGTCATTCACATATACTTATTAGAAATGTTGTAGTGCTCCCACTCACTTTCTTGTAAATACAGGCTTCACCGCAAGTCTGTATAAAACTATATGCTTTGATCAACTTATCAAAGCGTAAATTCCAACTCCGAGATGCTTGCACCAGTCCATAGATGGATCGCTGGAGCTTGCATATGTTGTTAGCACCTTTAGGATCGACAAAACCTTCTGGTTGCATCATATACAACTCTTCTTTAATAAATTAATTAAGGAATGTAGTTTTGACATTCATTTGCCAGATTTCATAAAATGTGGCAATTTGCTAACATGATTCGGACAGACTTAAGCATCGCTACGAGTGAGAAAATCTCATCGTAGTCAACACTTTGAACTTTGTCAAAACCATTTTCGACAAGTCTAGCTTTGTAGATAGTAACACTACTATCAGCGTCCGTCTTCCTCTTGAAGATCCATTTATTTTCTATGGCTTGTCGATCATCGGCAAGTCAACCAATGTCCAAACTATGTTATCATACATGGATCCTATCTCAAATTTCATGACTTTAAACCATTTTGCGGAATCTGGGCTCATCATCGCTTCCTCATAGTTCATAGGTTCGTCATGGTCAAGTAACATGACCTCCAGAACAGGATTACCGTACCACTGTGGTGTGGACCTACTGGTTGACCTACGAGGTTCGGTAGTAACTTGATCTGAAGTTACATGATCATCATTATTAGCTTCCTCACTAATTGGTGTAGTAGTCATAGGAACAGATTTCTGTGATGAACTACTTTCCAATAAGGGAGCAGGTACAATTACCTCATCAACTTCTACTTTCCTCCCACTCACTTCTTTCGAGAGAAACTCCTTCTCTAGAAAGGATCCATTCTTAGCAACCGATATCTTCCCTTCGGATCTGTGATAGAAGGTGCCCAACTGTTTCCTTTGGGTATCCTATGAAGGCACATTTCTTCAATTTGGGTTTGAGCTTATCACGATGAAACTTTTTGTTATAAGCATCCCAACCACAAACTTTAAAAAACGACAACTTTGGTTTCTTGCCAAACCACAGTTCATACGGTGTCATCTCAACGGATTTAGATGGTGCCCTTTTTAACGTGAATGCAACTGTCTCTAATGCACAACCCCAAAACTATAGTGGTAAATCGGTAAGAAACATCATAGATTGCACTATATCCAATAAAGTATGGTTATGACGTTCGGACACACCATTATGTTGTGGTGTTCCAGGTGGCACGAATTTGTGAAACTATTCCACATTGTTTTAATTGAAGACCAAACTCGTAACTCAAATATTCGTCTCCGCGATCAGATCGTAGAAACTTTATTTTCTTGTCATGATGATTTTCCACTTCACTCTGAAATTCTTTGAACTTTTCAAATGTTTCAGACTTATGTTTCATCAAGTAGATATACCCATATCTGCTCAAATCATCTGTGAAGGTCAGAAAATAACGATACCCGCCGCGAGCCTCAACACTCATCGGATCGCATACATCAGTATGTATTATTTCCAATAAGTCAGTTGCTCGCTCCATTGTTCCAGAGAACGGAGTCTTAGTCATCTTGCCCATAAGGCATGGTTCGCAAGCATCAAGTGATTCATAATCAAGTGATTCCAAAATCCCATCAGCATGGAGTTTCTTCATGCGCTTTACACCAATATGACCTAAACGGCAGTGCCACAAATAACTTGCACTATCATTATTAATTTTGCATCTTTTGGCTTCAATATTACGAATATGTGTATCACTACGATCGAGATCCAACAAACTATTTTCATTTGGTGTATGACCATAGAAGGTTTTATTCATGTAAACAGAACAACAATTATTCTCTTAAATGAATAACCGTATTGCAATAAACATGATCAAATCATATTCATGCTCAACGCAAACACCAAATAACACTTATTTAGGTTCAACACTAATCCCGAAAGTATAGGGAGTGTGCGATGATGATCATATCAATCTTGGAACCACTTCCAACACACATCGTCACTACACCCTTAACTAGTCTCTGTTCATTCTGCAACTCCCATTTCGAGTTACTAATCTTAGCAACTGGACTAGTATCAAATACTAAGTGGTTGCTATAAACACCAGTAAAGTACACATCAATAACATGTATATCAAATATACCTTTGTTCATTATGCCATCCTTCTTATCCGTCAAGTATCTAAGGAAGTTCCACTTCTAGTGACCAGTCCCTTTGCAGTAGAAGCACTTAGTCTCAGGCTTAGATCCATACTTAGGCTTCTTCACTTGAGCAGCAACTCGCTTGCCGTTCTTCTTGAAGTTACCCTTCTTTCCTTTGCCCTTTTCTTGAAACTAGTGGTCTTGTCAACCATCAACATTTGATGTTTTTCTTGATTTCTACCTTCGTCGATTTCAGCATCATGAAGAGCTTGGGAATCGTTTCCTTTATCCCTTGCATATTATAGTTCATCACGAAGTTCTAGTAATTTGGTGATAGTGACTAGAGAACTCTGTCAATCACTATCTTATCAGGAAGATTAACTCCCACTTGATTCAAGTGATTGTAGTACTCAGACATTCTGAGCACATGCTCACTGCTTGAGCTATTCTCCTCCATCTTTTAGCTATAGAACTTGTTGGAGACTTCATATCTCTCAACTCGGGTATTTGCTTGAAATATTAACTTCAACTCCTGGAACATCTCATATGGTCCATGACGTTCAAAACGTCTTTGAAGTCCCGACTCTAAGCCGTTAAGCATGGTGCACTAAACTATCAAGTAGTCATCATATTGAGCTATCCAAACGTTCATAACGTCTGCATCTGCTCCTGCAATAGGTTTGTCACCTAGCGGCGCATCAAGGACATAATTCTTCTGTGCAGCAATGAGGATAATCCTCAGATCACGGATCCAATCCGCATTAGTGATACTAACATTCTTCAACTTATATTTCTCTAGGAACATATCAAATTTAAACAGGGGAGCTAAATGCGAGCTGTTGATCTACAATATAGATATGCTAATACTACCAAGACTAAGTTCATGATAAATTAAAGTTCAATTAATCATATTACTTAAGAACTCCCACTTAGATAGACATCCCTCTAGTTATCTAAATGATCACGTGATCCAAATCAACTAAACCATGTTCGATCATCATGTGAGATGGAGTAGTTTTCAATGGTGAACATCATTATGTTGATCATATCTACTATATGATTCACGCTCGACCTTTCGGTCTTGATACGTCCATTTTGCATCATGCTTTTATATCGATATTTATTGCATTATGGGCTGTTATTACACATTATGTCACAATACTTATGCCTATTCTCTCTTATTTTACAAGGTTTATATAAGGAGGGAGAATGCCGACAGCTGGAATTCTGGGCCGGAAAAGGAGCAAATAATACAGACCTATTCTGCACAACTCTAAAAGTCCTGAAACTCCATGAAATTTATTTTTGGAAATAAAAATATATTGGAAGAAGAATCTACGTCAGGGGGGCCTCCACCTGTCCACAAGGGTGGGGGGCGCGCCCTACCCCATGGGCGCGCCTCCTGCCTCGTGGGTCCCCTGTTGGCCCTCCGGTGCCCATCTTCTGGTATATGAAGTCTTTCGTCCGAAGAAAAATCATAAGCAAGCTTTCGGGACGAGACTCCGCCGCCACGAGGCGGAACCTTGGCGGAACCAATCTAGGGCTCCGGCAGAGCTGTTCTGCCAGGGACACTTCCCTCCGGGAGGGGGAAATCATCGCCATCGTAATCACCAACGCTCCTCTCATCGGGAGAGGGCAATCTCCATAAACATCTTCACCAGCACCATCTCCTCCCAAACCCTAGTTCATCTCTTGTATCCAATTCTTGTCTCTAAGTCCGGGATTGGTACATGTAGGTTGCTAGTAGTGTTGATTACTCCTTGTAGTTGATGCTAGTTGGTTTATTTGGTGGAAGATCATATGTTCAGATCCTTTATGCATATTAATACCCCTCTGATATTGAACATGAATATGCTTTGTGAGAAGTTACGTTTGTTCCTGAGGACATGGGAGAAGTCTTGCTATTAGTAGTCATGTCAATTTGGTATTCGTTCGATATTTGGATGAGATGTATGTTGTCTATCCTCTAGTGGTGTTATGTGAACGTTGACTACATAACACTTCACCATTATTTGGGACTAGAGGAAGGCATGGTGAAGTAATAAGTAGATGATGGGTTGCTAGAGTGATGAAGCTTAAACCCTAGTTTATGCGTTGCTTCGTAAGGGGCTGATTTGGATCCGTATGTTTCATGCTATGGTTAGGTTTACCTTAATACTTTTGTTGTAGTTGCGGATGCTTGCAATAGAGGTTAATCATAAGTGGGATGCTTGTCCAAGTAATGGCAGCACCCAAGCGCCGGTCCACCCACATATCAAATTATCAAAGTACCGAACGCGAATCATATGAACGTGATAAAAACTAGCCTGACGATAATTTCCATGTGTCCTCGGGAGCGCTTTTCTCTATATAAGAGTTTGTCCAGGATTGTCCTTTGCTACAAAAAGGATTGGGCCACCTTGCTGCACTTTATTTACTTTTGTTACTTGTTGCTCGTTACAAATTATCTTATCACAAAACTATCTATTACCTATAATTTCAGTGTTTGCAGAGAATACCTTGCTGAAAACCGCTTATCATTTCCTTCTGCTCCTCATTGGGTTCGACACTCTTACTTATCGAAAGGACTACGATAGATCCCCTATACTCGTGGGTAATCAAGACTCTTTTCTGGCGCCGTTGCCGGAGAGTGAAGCGCCTTTGGTAGGTGGAATTTGGTAAGGAAAAATTTATATAGTATGCTGAAATTTACTGTCACTTATTTAGGACAGTATAATCGAGCCAAATCCCAGCCCTCTCACGACCTGGTTCTTTTTGGCCGTCCGTTCATGTGACTTGCACGATCTCAACCGTCGGATTTGCTTTCTGTTTCGTCCTCCCCGCCTGTTATTTTTTTACTGGGCCAAATGTCCTAAAGGGCAGCTGTTCCACAGGAAAAATCGGAGCCTTCTCGTTGATTGGGCCTTTTCCCAGCCCAATTAGACAGCTCATCCCCGCAGTGGTGACGAAGAAAGGCCGGATCGATCGATCGCAAACCATCCCGCAGTACACTCCGTGGCGGCGTACGACGGCTCCCGCTCGATCGAGAGGACGAGGCTCGGGGCGATTCTGTTCGGCTTACGGCTGTTCGGTGAAGCAGATCGTCCACTGGGATTTAAAGGAGGCAATAATTCTTCAGTTTCTATAGGTATTCATGCGGGATTGTGCGCCACTCGCAGTGATTAATTGAGTGTGCCTTTTCATTTTTCCCAGCCTGTTGCTGTATATATATATTGCATCCTCGCCTTAGCGCTCTCTGCTGCATTCGATTCGGTTGCTGGGCGATTCGCGCACGGGCGAGGCTAGGCGATTCGGGCCTAAGTCAATGAGGCATGGCAACCATAGAACGCGTGCAGCAGCCGGCCAGAGAAGGGCGAGTTGGGGATGTTGGGCGGCGGTGGCCAGATGACGCTGATCGGCGGCTGGACAACGACACTAGGATATGGCAGGTGATGTTCCTCTGTCCCATCTCAGTAGTTCCAGACTTGCCGCTTCTTCGTTCTCATTACTGTAATTATATGTTGACGAGTTCGTGCAGAATAGTCGGAGATCCCAATTGGGAAAAGCTTCAGGACGTTTCTGAAGCATATGTTGATGGTAAATCAAGTCGCTCTCACAATAATACCATTTTGTTTGTGTTGCACCATTTCTTCCATGTCAAGAGTTGTTGTCACATATAGTTTCTTAATTTTTTTTGCTAAACTGTCAAACACCAGTCAGGATGGTGGAAACGATTTGATCTATGTATGTCACTGATTTTGTTGGTTAAGCGATGGGGCAGTAGCTGCATCATGAGCTAGCAACACAGTGCAATATTTGATCTATGTATGCAAATGATGCACACTGGTTTTTTATTTGTATCCTCCCTATGTCTTGTAATAATGATGTGAGACCATGAACACTGACCTTGCGTGTTTTCCCCTTGGTTTGTAATATTGCAGGAGAGATGTTGAACATCTAAATTTATTTGTTTCCAATGGTTTGCAATGAACTGTTGTGATATTAGCTGGATTGTTACGGTTTCACATATTTTCTTCCTTGGCCCAAACCCAAAAACGTTGCTCTTTCTCTGTGGTGTGTTTCTGACGTGTCAGTGTTCCCTCACAAGGTTGACTTGTGGGATTTGCATCTCATCAGTATATAGGTTGGCAATCGGTTATCTTATCAGTACTTCACATTTAGGATGTTGCATTCCTGTATTTCTCTTTGCTTGGTTCTCATTTTGTTGTGTGATTTCTACCATTGGTTTGATGACAGAATGGCTATATGCTTTGTTTCTTGCCCCTGTTCTGAATCTCTCTAATTCTTACGTATAAGGGGACATATGTATGTTTTAGTTTTAATTGTTAACATGTTAATTGGAGAAAAAATACAGTACTTCGAAATTTAATTCACTTAGAATTTTTTGTTATTTAAACAAAAATATAGTGTTCATATCCTCGTCTTTTTTTTATATTGCAGAAATTGGAAGTTATGAGGTGGTTGAGGTAAATAAATTATTTTTTGATTAGCAACTCCAGAAGGTATATTAGCATTGGTGCACTATTTATGGCAGATCTCTATGTTGACCATCAGCTGATTATCGGAACGTCTCAATTATCTAAAAAATTGAAAGGTTCTGGAAGGAATTTCTTCTCTCCTTCAGAATACTTTTGAGCTATCTACAACAACACTTTGGTTGTTGCTCGGATGATTCGTATATATGGGAAATTATTTTCATAGGAGCTGAACTAAATGTTCATCTGTTCTTTACAATGCCTACGGTTTCAAGGTTTTCTTACATTAGCAATTACTTATAGTACAATTCTTTCCTCCAAGTTTATCTCAAATATAAGTGATACATCTTATTTATATGCAAAATCTATGGGTTTTGATTCAGATGGTATTGGCATTGCTTATTAACTATTTTTACAACTTATTCGGGGTAAACCTATGCTTTAGTTACATCAGTATCTGAGTTAAGTATTTCATGCTCACTTTCCTGATGGCATTTCCCTGATACATAATATATGTGATACTGCATGTATAATTAATGGAGAAGTGAATAATTTTTTAGGGTATGGCAAGTGATTGTTTGTTAAAGAATCTCCAACAGGCGCACAAAAGTTTCGCGCGTTAAAATAGTTTTAGCGCGACACTGTAGCACTTTTGGCGCGTCGGACCCAACATTGGTTTACTAGATGCCCAAAAACGCGCGCCCAAAAAAATACACAATGACAAATTGTGAAGCGCACTCAATCTGACACCCCAAATTTGCAGCTTCTGATAGTGCTTTTTAGAGCATGCACAAACCTTTTTTGCACGTGCACTATTTTATAGCTTCTGTTGGAGCATTCATGCGCCCAAAAAACCCGAATTTTAGCGCGCGGAGCAGTTTTTGTGCGCCTGTTGGAGATGCTCTTATGACAAGTTGGGCATGTCGTCCTTTGGAGGTCGGTGAAGCTTATAGTAATGCACTATGTATGCAATGTACCTGGTGCTTATTACCCGTCTTGACAATACTGATTACCTGTATGAACTAAGTGTACATTGTTCCTTTGTCACATCAAAGCCAATTTGTACATGTGAACTTGTATACTCTCTCCATTCCAAAATAAGTGTTGTGATTTTAATTCCAGGAAAGTGGGTATACACATTATCTCAAACCATTGGTGCAAGGAAGAAACATAGAAGAATTATGACTATGCATTCTCTCACTACACCGTCTCCTTCATTTGCACCAGCAAGAGGATTGCAGTTGATGCCTTCCAAAAAATCGCAACAGATGCCACCATGGAGATTGGGCTAACACGGCTAAGTTCTATATCTTCCTGGTGCTACACAGACTAAGCTCTAGGAAGATTGTCACACAAACATAATCTAAGGAACTAATGCACACTTATTTTTATGCAAAAAATATATTATGTTTCATGTGTTTATATATTTAATTGTACAAATAGACGGACGCGGCAACGCGCGCCTTCAGTGATCTAGTTACTATGGAAAGTAATCCTGTGAGGAGCTTGTTCAGGGTATCTTCACCTCAACCAGTAGAGCAAATAGTTGCTCCTCAACCTACTGAACCTACTGAAAATGAAAATGTCCACTTTGAAATTCCTTCGGTATGTTAGAAAAACTGCTAGCTAATCCTTTTGTAGGATATGGAACAATGCATCCTGATGAGCACTTAATCTATGTGGATGAAGTTTGTGGATTATTTAAGCTTGCAGGTATATCCGATGATGTTATTAAGAAGAAGGTCTTCCCTTTATCTTTGAAGGGAGATGCATTGACATGGTATAGACTATGTGATGATATGGGGTCATGGAACTACAAACGATTGAAATTGGAATTTCATCAGAAATTTTATCCTATGCATCTTGTTCATCGTGATCGCAATTATATATATAATTTTTGGCCTCGCGAAGGAGAAAGCATCGCTCATGCTTGGGGTAGGCTTAAATCAGTGTTATATTCATGCCCCAATCATGAGCTTCCAAGAGAAATAATTATTCAAAGTTTTTATGCTCGGCTTTTTGATAACAATCACACCATGCTCGATACTTCTTATGTTGGCTCTTTTATGATGAAGACTATTGAATTCAAATGGGATTTATTGGATAGAATTAAACGCAACTCTGAAGATTAGGATCTCGACAAAGGTAAGGAGTCAGGTATGACACCTAAGTTTGATTGTGTTAAATCTTTTATGGATACCGATGTTTTCCGTAAGTTTAGCACTAAATATGGACTTGACTCTGAGATAGTAGCCTCTTTCTGTGAATCTTTTGCTGCTCATATTGATCTCCCTAAGGAGAAGTGGTTTAAATATCATCCTTCCATAGAAGTAAAAGTGGCCGCACCTATTAAAGTTGAAGAAATGACTATCACTTATAATAATCCTATTGTTCCTACTTCTTATGTTGAGAAACCACCTTTCCCTATTAGGATAAAGGATCATGCTAAAGCTTCAACTGTGGTCCGTAAAAGCAATATTAGAACTTATACACCTCCTAAGCAAATTAAAGTTGAACCTAATATTGCTACTGTTAAAGATCTCTTGTCTGATAATATCGATGGGCATGATATTCATTTCCGTGATGAAACTGCTAGAATTGCTAAACCTTGTGCTAAAGATAAACATAGACCTGTGGTAGGCATGCCTGTTATTTCTGTTAAAATAGGAGATCATTGTTATCATGGCTTATGTGACATGGGTGCTAGTGCTAGTGCTAGTGCTATACCTGATGACTTATACAAAGAAATTATGCATGATATTGCACCTACTGAGTTAGAAGATATTGATGTCACAATTAAACTTGCCAATAGAGATACTATATCACCAATGGGAATTGTTAGAGATGTTGAAGTCTTGTGTAGGAAAACTAAATATCCTGCTGATTTTCTTGTTCTTGGTTCCCCACAAGATAGCTTTTGTCCCTTTATATTTGGTAGACCCTTCTTGAACACTGTTAATGCTAGGATAGACTGCGAAAAGGATGTTGTTACTATTGGTTTGGGTGATATGTCTCATGAGTTTAATTTCTCTAAATTTAGTAGACAACACCGTGAAGAGGAATTGCCTAGTAAGGACGAAATTATTGGTCTTGCTTCTATTGTCGTACCTCCTAGTGATCCTTTAGAACAATATTTGCTACACCATGAAAATGATATGTTTATGAATGAAAGAAGGGAAATAGATGAAGTATTCTTTAAACAGGGACCTATCCTGAAACACAATTTGCCTGTTGAAATCCTAGGGGATCCTCCTCCACCCAAGGGTGATCCCGTGTTTGAGCTTAAACCGTTACACCGATCTTTGTTAAATATGCTTATCTTAATGAAAAGAAGATATATCCTGTTATTATTAGTGCTAACCTTTCAGAGCATGAAGAGGAGGAATTATTGAAAACTCTGAAGAAGCACCGTGCTGCTATTGGATATACTCTTGATGATCTTAAGGGCATTAGTCCCACTCTAAGTCAACACAAAATAAATTTGGAGAAAGATGCCAAACCAGTTCGTGATCATCAACGACGGCTGAATCCTAAGATGAAAGAAGTGGTAAGAAAGGAAATACTAAAGCTCCTTGAGGCATGTATAATTTATCCCGTTGCTGATAGTCAGTGGGTAAGTCCTGTCCATTGTGTTCCTAAGAAAGGAGGTATTACTGTCATTCCTAATGATAAAGATGAATTGATTCCGCAAAGAATTATTACAGGTTATAGGATGGTAATTGATTTCCGCAAATTAAATAAAGCTGCTAAAAAGGATCATTACCCCTTACCTTTTATTGATCAAATGCTAGAAAGATTATCCAAACATGCACATCTTTGCTTTCTAGATGGTTATTCTGGTTTCTCTCAAATACCTGTGTCAGCCGATGATCAATCAAAGACCACTTTTACTTGCCCTTTCTTGCATTTCTGCTTATAGACGTATGCCTTTTGGTTTATGTAATGCACCTACTACCTTTCAAAGATGCATGATGGCTATATTCTCTGACTTTTATGAAAAGATTTGTGAGGTTTTCATGGACGATTTCTCCGTCTATGGATCCTATTTTGATGATTGCTTGAGCAACCTAGATCGAGTTTTGCAGAGATGTGAAGAAACTAATCTTGTCTTGAATTGGGAAAAGTACCACTTTATGGTTAATGAAGGTATTTTCTTGGGGCATAAAGTTTCTGAAAGAGGTATTGAAGTTGATAAAGCCAAGGTTGATGCTATTGAAAAGATGCCATGTCCCAAGGACATCAAAGGTATAAGAAGTTTCCTTGGTCACGCCGGTTTCTATAGGAGGTTCATTAAGGACTTCTAAAAAATTTCTCGGCCTCTGACTAATTTATTGCAAAAAGATATACCATTTGTCTTTGATGATGATTGTGTAGAAGCATTTGAAATACTTAAGAAAGCATTGATCTCTGCACCTATTGTTCAACCACCTGATTGGAATTTACCCTTTGGAATTACGTGTGATGCTAGTGATTATGTTGTAGGTGTTGTTCTAGGGCAAAGAGTTGATAAGAAATTAAATGTTATTCAATATGCTAGTAAAACTCTAGACAATGCTCAGAGAAATTATGCTACTACTAAAAAAGAATTTTTAGCAGTTGTATTTGCTTGTGATAAGTTCAGACCTTATATTGTGGATTCTAAAGTAACTATTCACACGGATCATGCTGCTATTAAATATCTTATTGAAAAGAAAGATGCTAAACCTAGACTTATTAGATGGGTTCTCTTGCTACAAGAATTTGATTTGCATATTATTGATAGAAAGGGAGCAAAGAACCCCGTTGCAATTATGCTAATGTTAGAAAATGTCATAAATAGTTCTCGTACTGCTCCATGGTATTCTGATTATGCTAATTATATCGTTGCTAAATTCATACCACCTAGTTTCACATATCAGCAAAAGAAAAACTTTTTCTATGATTTGAGACATTACTTCTGGGATGACCCACATCTTTATAAAGAAGGAGTAGATGGTGTTATTAGACGTTGTGTACATGAGCATGAACAGGAACAGATCCTACGCAAGTGTCACTCCGAGGCTTATGGAGGACACCACGCTGGAGACAGAACTGCACATAAGGTATTGCAATCCGGTTTTTATTGGCCTACTCTCTTCAAGGATGCCCGTAAGTTCTTTTTATCTTGTGATGAATGTCAAAGAATTGGTAATATTAGTAGACGTCAAGATATGCCTATGAATTTTCACTTGTTATTGAACCGTTTGATGTTTGGGGCTTTGATTATATGGGACATTTTCCTGCCTCTAATGGATATACACATATTTTAGTTGCTGTTGATTACGTTACTAAGTGGGTAGAAGCTATTCCAACTAGTAATGCTGATCATAACACCTCTATTAAAATGCTTAAAGAAGTTATTTTTCCAAGGTTTGGAGTCCCTAGATATTTAATGGTGATGGTGGTTCACATTTTATTCATGGTGCTTTCCGTAAAATGCTTGCTAAATATGATGTTAATCATAGAATTGCATCTTCTTATCACCCACAGTCTAGTGGCCAAGTAGAATTGAGCAATAGAGAGCTCAAATTAATTTTGCAAAAGACTGTTAATAGGTCTAGAAAGAATTGGTCCAAGAAACTTGATGATGCATTATGGGCCTATAGAACTGCATATAAAAATCCTATGGGTATGTCTCCGTATAAAATGGTTTATGGTAAAGCATGCCACTTACCTCTCGAACTAGAACATAAGGCTTATTGGGCTATTAAAGAGCTCAACTATGATTTCAAACTTGCCGATGAGAAGAGGTTATTTGACATTAGCTCACTTGATGAATGGAGAACACAATCCTATGAAAATGCCAAAATGTTTAAAGAAAAATTTAAAAGATGGCATGACAAAAGGATACAAAAGCGCGAGTTTAAAGTAGGTGATTATGTACTGCTAAACAACTCTCGTTTAAGGGTTTTTGCAGGGAAACTTCTCTCTAAATGGGAAGGTCCTTACGTTATCGAGGAGGTCTATCTTTCCGGTGCCATAAAAATCAACAACTTCGAAGGCACAAATCCGAAGGTGGTGAACGGTCAAAGAATCAAACATTATATCTCAGGTAATCCCATAAATGTCGAAACCAATGTTATTGAAACCGTAACCCCGGAGGAATACATAAGGGACACTTTCCGGAACGTTTCAGACTCCGAAAAGGAATAGGTGTGCGATACGGTAAGTAAACCGACTCCAAAACCGTTCCAAAGGCAATTTTTCTCCGTTTTGGAATATTTAGAAAAATAGAAAAATAAGAAGCAGTCTGGGAAGGACACGAGGCCTTCACGAGGGTGGAGGGCGCGCCATACCCCCCTGGGCGCGTCCCCCTGCCTCGTGGGCACCTCGTGTGCTCTTCGGACTCCGTTTTCTTGCACGTTACGTATTTTGGTCGATAAAAATTCATTATATATTCTCCCGAAGGTTTTGACTCCTGTATCACGCAATTATCCTCTGTTCTTGCTTCAAGCTGTTTTCTGTCAGGGTTGTCAAGGCCAGGCATCATGTCGTCCCCCTCCTCCAACATTGGTGACAACGATGCTTGGCTAATGAAGATAGAGCTGAAGAGGGAAGAACCTATGGAGATCAACAAGGATGACGGGATCAAGGAGGCCATGGAGGACCAAGTTCCGGCTGCAGGAGACACCCTTCAACTTGATCACAATCTTCTTACCCCAACTGGGATTGAAGCTTTCACGATGATTGAGTTAGCTCGTATACAAAACAAGTATCTCACCTGTGAAAATATTTCGTTGAAGGAGCATATCGTCGCACTCAAGGGCATTATCCACAAGTTGGAGCATCTCTTACGCTCGATGTGCGATTACCCATCATCAACAACTCCACTGTCGATGGGAAATGACACCTGTGGGATCCCTGGAATCCCTTCTACGGTTGCGGGGCGCGGGGATCGTGAGAAGAGCGGGACTAGTAGACAACACAAAGGGATTTTACCCAGGTTCGGGCCGCAAAGATGCATAAAACCCTACGATCCTGCTTTGGTGGATGTATTTAGTGTTCTTGAGCTCTCGAACTAGCTCTAGGTGCTGAGATGTTCGGAGGAGCCGAATCCTTCTCCCGTGCGTCATGGGTCTCCTTTTATAGGTGAAAGGGGCTGCCAAAGTGGCACACAGGAGGTGGAAAGTGCTACATGTTGTGAGCTTATTGTTGTTGTTACAGGACAAAGCGCATTTAATGCGAGGCTCAGGTGTCCCTTCACTTTACTGGGGAGGGGAGCGAGGCCCGTCCCATCTGTCGCTGCTCCTCCTTGCTTCGACACGTGCCCTGGCCAGCGATGCATGTGGTGCTATGTAGGCAGGCAGGCAGCTGAGGTGGCGCGGTGGTGGAGCCTCCAGGAAGGTTTGCATGTTGCCACGCAGGTGCCTGCCCAGCTGGTTGGGTCAGCAGCTGCATGCGAACAGCGGCGAAGACTTGGCTGGTGCGGGCCTGGTAGTGGCCCTGCCGGTGCGCCTGGCGGGGGCCTTGCCGGGCGGCCCGGCAAGGGTCTTGCCGTGGCGCGTAGGCGTCCCCGACAAAGATCTTGCCAGGGATCTTGTGGGTTTCTTCGGTGAGGATGATTGCCTTCCTATCCTCACTTGATCTTGATTATTCTTTGTCTTCACAAATATCTGCATGCCACCAGGGAAGTGCCTCCCGAGCCCTGTCCCAATGCGTCTGTTGAGCGTTGGTGGGCTCAAGGGTGGCTTGCTCGGCTGGCGTGGGCGAGCTGCCCCGGCAAGGGTCTTGTCGGGGCTGCTGAGGCTGCCCTGACAAGGGTCCTTGCCGGGAAAACCTGCTTCGCCCATCCGATCCTTGTGGCCTTGGTCCTTGTCGTTGCTTTATTTGTCTTGTGCCTTCGGCTTCCCTCCGGCTTCCCTTTCCTACTCTGTTATGTGTGGTCGTGGCGGGCGGCTCCGACTGCCCATGCACAAGTAAAGGGGTCAAAAGGAGAGCCCCTACTTTTGTACACCGACAGGAGCCCCCGGGCCTGGGCCACACATAAGCGCGACACGTTGTTGGGCCAGGCCCAGAACGGTGCGCGGGCAGGAGGGGCGGATTTTACTGCGGTAACTGGTCCGTCCGCTGCGCTTCTCCACGGCCCGCGCTGAACGCGCGACGTGGGGGTCATGCGCGCGCGTGATGGGAGCATGCTGGCGTTACCTCGCGGTGGACAGTAAAGAGGCGGCTTGCGTATCTTTTTGAGACTGCAGGGTTGCCTCCCATTTACGGCCCCTGCTTGGGAACCGTCGCTCCACGCGTCCCACTACGCCTGCCCCTTGCGCCACGTTTGCCGCATGTATAATGCAGAGCAAATGACAGGTGCGCGGGACGTGGGAAGTCATGCGCGCGCGTGGGTCGGTTCCCACGCGCCTTCAATGGGGCGGGGAGGGCGGTCGACGGCCCCGCTCGCCGTCACTTTAGCGGGCCGGATTGGCCGAGAGGGGGCGGCCGAGTCTTGCCCCCACCCCTTTATAAAGAGGGGAGCGAGAGGAACGGTGCCTCTCAACCCTCCGCCATTTGCCTCTCCCAATTCTTGTTTCTTCCTTCTGCCATGGCGAGGGGGCGTGGTGACGCTTCATCGGTGCCGGCGAGGGTTTTGGCCAGACAACGAGTCGCTCCTCCCCAAGAGCCCGTAGCGGCGGAGCCGACCACTAGAGGAAGCGGAAGGGGGCGAGGTCGAGGCTGTCGTGGTGCTCGAGGGAGAGGAGGACGGGGCGGCAGATCAGCCTCGCCTCCGCCAGCAGCCCCTCCTCCGATGGAGGGCCACGCCGGGGACAACCCTTGCGAATTCTTCGTCAGGCTGCGCCGGCCACCGCGCCGTCGCCTTCGCCTCCCGACTCCATTCGCGCGGGAGATGGAGCTGGATCCGCCGCAGGCGTTGCGGCTGCATATGAGGGGTTGTGGGAACAGCGGCACATGGGTCGATGTCGAGTTCCCTGCCCCTCACGTCATGTATCTTCATCGAGGGTGGAAGACCTTCGCTCGCCTCCACAGCTTGACGGATGGGCTCACTCTCCATTTCAAACTAATGGAGGGTGGCCTCCTCTCCGTCAAAATCTTCGGGCACTTCGAGACTCGCGTAAGGTGCTGTGTGGAGAGCTCTTCTGATGACGAAGATTCCTCCTCGAGCGAGAGTGACGAGGAGGACAGTGGCAGCGACGGCGAGGCTAGCGGGCAGGAGGATGACGAGTCCGACTAGGCGTCGAGCGCCGCTCTGGGCGGCACCGGCGACCCCATCATCCGTGTCGCCGGCTCCTTGAACTTCTCGGGGTCGTCTCCTTGAGCGACTGGCGTTGGGAGGCTGCGGAAGAGGAAGAGGGCGGGCGGCAAGGCCGTCAAGTCGGAGTATGCAGGCACCGACGCCTTCATCGCGTACTGACGTCCTGCCGCCTCGTCTTCGAGCTTTGCCTCCGGCACCGCCATCACCATCCAGCCCTTGGACGGCCACCAAGATGTTCTCTTGGTGTCTTCTGCCACTCATAGCTCGCCTAGGTGCCCCCTTTGCCCTCCTGCTTTTCTTGTTCCATTTCCCGAGGAGAGAAACAAGAAAGGGATTACGGGCACCTTATCTCTTTTTAGTTTGTAAGCCTTCGAGCCTTGGTAGAATTTAAAGCTTGTAATCACCTTTCTCATGTTTTTCATTTCATATGAACTGTACCTGTACGGGATGTTTTTTAATTAAAAAGGGATGTTTGCCGGGATTTTCGTTCAGTGGTGGAACCCACGACAAGGAATGAATCCTCGTTATCCTTAAGATAAACATTTTTTTGCACGGCAACAAACCTTGCCGTCCCCCCACTTCGCTCGACCTTTCTCACGCCCTTGGCGGAGGCAGGGATGAGGTGGGCCTAGGCTCCTTGTTTTATTTCCTTGCTGCCGCGACTACGACCAAATTCGGTCCCAGGAGACGAGTCCTAGGGTCCGGAATGAGGAGAGGACGGTAGCCTAAGGATAAAACGAGGTTTCACATCCCTCAGTCCATAACGAAACGCATGATAAGGGATAGAGAACTTATCTGAATCTGCAGCCCCCGACAACTTTGGCTTGCCGCGGGTGGATCTTCGGCCTTGTAGCCCCCCGGCAGTATTGGCTTACCAGGACCCGTACGCCGGTCCGTCCCCTTTCTTCCAAAGCAGCTCGGCAAGGATATTCATGTGTCCTGCGAACCAAAGAAGATAGAGAAGAACAGAGAGACCCGCACTCGACCTCTAAGCTAGGGGTTAGCCGCTGCTAAGCACTATCAACCCTAACCAAGGATGAGACTCAACCTAGCATGCATGCTATAACTTAGGGCGCCAGCGCTTCGTTTATTTATGCTCAGGGTCTGCGCCTGGCTTTGTACAAAGGGTTACATGCCTTGCCGACAAGGCTTGTACAAAAGGGTGGCTTGCCGGTAGGCCCGGCAGCCGCGCCTTATGGGTAAAACTTGCGGAGATGCTCAATGTTCCAGGAGTTGCTCACTAGAACGACATCTTTGGTCTCTAGCCGGACTGCACCGGGCCTGGTGACTCGTGTTACCCGATAAGGGCCTTCCCAGTTTGGCGTCAACTTGTTGGAATTCTTGGCCGACTGAATGTGCCGAAGAACAAGGTCGCCTTCCTCAAAGCTCCGGGCATGAACCTTGCGGCTATGGTAGCGGCGCAAGGCTTGCTGGTAGTGTGCTGCTCTCGCAGCCGCCCGGAGACGATCTTCCTCAAGGAGCGTCGCATCATCTTGCCGCAATCGCTCTTGCTCAAGCTCATGATAAGCGAGCACTCGAGGTGACACGTATATGAGTTCTGTGGGGAGAACTGCTTCTGCCCCGTAAACTAGGGCAAAGGGTGTCTGGCCGGTGGCTCGATTTGGCATCATTCTGATCGACTAAAGAACCGTCGGCAACTCATCAATCCAGCGCCTTCCACTCTTACGCAGCCTGTCAAAGGTATTCGTTCTTAAGCCTCGCAGGACTTCAGCATTTGCTCTTTCCGCTTTGCCGTTGCTCCGTGGATGTGCCACAGAAGCAAAACAGACACTGCTGCGAGATCCTCAATGTATTGCATGAAGGCATGGCTTGTGAACTGTGTGCCATTGTCGGTGATGATCCTATTGGGCACCCCAAAACAGCATACTAGTCCCTTGAAAAACTTGATGGCTGACTGCGATGTCACCTTCCTCATTGCTTCCACTTCTGGCCACTTTGTGAACTTGTCGATTGCGACGTACAAGTACTCAAAGCCCCCGACAACACGGGGGAAAGGGACCAATATGTCGAGCTCCCAGACCGAGAAGGGCCAGGGGAGAGGGATAGTTTGAAGGGCTTGAGCTGGTTGATGAAGCTTCTTTGAATGGAACTGGCACGCTTCACACTTGGTTACTAGTGCTGCCGCATCCTGGAGGGCGGTGGGCCAGAAGAAACCTGGCCGGAAAGCCTTGTCGGCAAGGGCCGTCGACCCTCTGTGGGAGCCACATATGCCTCCATGTATCTCTGCCAACAGCTTTAGTCCTTCCTCCCGGGAGATGCACATCAATTTCACCCCGTTCGGTCTTCTTCTGTACAATACGTTATCAACAAATTGGTACAGAGCAGACCGACGGGCTACTCTTTCTGCCGCTTCCTACTCCTTAGGAAGCTCTCCTTTTTGAAGGAATCAGACGGTGTGCTGCGCCCATGCCGGAGCCTGTGGCTCGACGGCAAGGACCAAAGGCACATCTTCTGCCGCGGGAGCGGCCGCCTCCACGGCCATGACCTGAGGTCCTGCCCGAGTCGGTTGCCCTGCAGTAGGATCGACATCCACGGCAACATCTTTGCCGGCGGCTTTGGGGAGCTCGGTGGGGAGGTACTTGCCGTTGTACTTCTCGCCAACGTCAGGTTTGAACGTATGGTGGGAGGGCCACTAGAACTGCCGTAGCTCACGGGTGAAAGCCGGACAACCCACCTCGTAAGGCAGGCCACCGTAGCCTCCTGGTGCTGGGCGGTCCATAGCGGGCCCTGCCCACCTGTCCGACTGGTGGCGCGCGTCACGTCGGCGCTCGGTCGTAGTTCGAGCGTCTTCATGAGCCTGCTCTTGAAGGACTTGATGTTGATCGCGGTTGGTCTGCGGGTCGGACGACACGATGGAGATACCATCACGGGCGTCGTCATGACGAACCGACGCCCGGGGCGACCGGGATGGAGGTGGGGAGTACACCGTGACCGCGTCGCCTCCGGCACGGTCTCCGCTGGCATGCGGTGGCCCGGCGGAGTGACGGCCTACGGGTCACGTTGGCCGCAACTCATCGTTGTTGGCCATGCCTACGAGGCTCCGGATGGTGGCCCTCCATTCGTCGAGCTTTTGCGCGGCGGGAGGAAAATCAAGGAGCAGCTGCGCGCGTGCTAGGGCTTCCGCTGGCGTGGGCGGCGGTGAAAGCTGGGTGGACCGCGATGCGCCTCGACTTCTAACCATGTTAGAAGGAGCCGCGTCACGGCTCCGCAGCCGTTCGCCACCTCCATCAGCACCTCGGCGCCTATGCTATCCCTCCTCTTCACGTGGTAGGCGCACGGAGCTCTTCCCGGGGCAGTGCGCAGGGCCACCAACAGGGTGGCGCTGCTCATCACACACAACCTGGGAAGAGCGCACCGTGGGCGCTGGTGTTGGCATCTTGGAGGTCGCCGCGTCGCCATCTGGCAGAATGACGACGCCCCTGGAGGGCCCCGCGCCGCCTGCAGGGGGCCCGACTCCACCTCTGGAGCCCATGGGGTGGCTCGTCGCGGATCTTGTGAACGACGCCACTCGCCAGGCCTGGACCATCAGGGGGATGTGGATATTCGCAGGCCGCGCCATGGGTTCTCTCCGTGACTGGCCCGCTTCCGGTCCGCGCCGGTACCAATCCGGTCCTGGACGAACCGATCGCCGTGGTCGTCTTCTTCTTAGGAGCCATGGCGACGAAGAACTGCTAGGTCGACTGCTAGACCTGATTCTCACAATTGCGCCCCCTACCTGGCGCGCCAAGGATTTCGGTGGGAAACGACACCTATTGGATCCCTGGAATCCCTTCTACGGTTGCGGGGCACGGGGATCGTGAGAAGAGCGGGACTAGTAGACAACACAAAGATGCGTAAAACCCTACGATCCTGCTTTGGTGGATGTATTTAGTGTTCTTGAGCTCTCGAACTAGCTCTAGGTGCTGAGAGGTTCGAAGGAGCCGAATCTTTCTCCCGTGCACCATGGGCCTCCTTTTATAGGTGAAAGGGGCTGCCAAAGTGGCACACAGGAGGTGGAAAGTGCTACAGCATTGTGAGCTTATCGCTGTTGTTACAGGACAAAGCGCATTTAATGCGAGGCTTAGGTGTCCCTTCACTTTATCGGGGACGGGAGCGAGGCCCGTCCCATCCGTCGCCGCTCCTCCTTGCTTCGACACGCGCCCTGGCCAGCGATGCATGCGGTGCCATGTAGGCAGGCAGGCAGCTGAGGTGGCGCAGTGGTGGAGCCTCCAGGAAGGTTTGCATGTTGCCACGCAGGTGCCTGCCCAGCTGGTTGGGTCAGCAGCTGCATGCGAACGGCGGCGAAGACTTGGCTGGTGCGGGCCTGGTAGTGGCCCTGCCGGTGCGCCTGGCGGGGGCCTTGCCGGGTGGCCCGGCAAGGGTCTTGCCGTGGCGCGTAGGCGTCCCCGGCAAGGATCTTGCCGGGGATCTTGTGGGTTTCTTCGGTGAGGATGATTTCCTTCATATCCTCACTTGATCTTGATTATTCTTTGTCTTCACAAAGATCTGCATGCCACCACGGAAGTGCCTCCCGAGCCCTGTCCCAATGCATATGTTGAGCGTTGGTGGGCTCAAGGGTGGCTCGCTCGGCTGGCGTGGGCGAGCTGCCCTGGCAAGGGTCTTGCCAGGGCCGCTGAGGCTTCCCCGGCAAGGGTCCTTGCCGGGAAAACCTGCTTCGCCCATCCGATCCTTGTGGCCTTGGTCCTTGTCGTTGCTTTATTTGTCTTGTGCCTTCAGCTTCCCTCCGGCTTCCCTTTCCTACTCTCTTATGCGTGGTCGTGGCGGGCGGCTCCGACTGCCCGTGCACAAGTAAAGGGGTCAAAAGGAGAGCCCCTACTTTTGTACATCGACATCCACCTTCTTCACCAGCAAAGGAGACATAATTACATGGGTATGGGCACTCCCCTTGGCAACTGCCAAGCTTGGGGGAGATGCCCCGGTATCGTATCACTATCACACTCCTATCTTTACCGTTTTTCTTAGTTCAATCCTTTTAGTAGTATCTTGATCTAGAAAAATAAAGTTTTAGTATGATCTAGTTTTGAGTTTTGCTTTATGATCCCTTTATGTAATCGAGTCCTTGAGCTATATAATAAAGATTAGTGTTGAGTCAAGGGCTTGATTATCTTGCTATGATCTTGAGTGAATAAAAGAAAAGAGAAAGGAATAAAAAGAAGTAAAAAGAGATCATATTGATCCTATGGAGAGTAATGACTTCACATAGGAAGAGTTTGATGATTAAAAATTGTTGAGAGTTGACAAACATAGCTTCGGTCATCGTTGCAATTAATAGGAAGTAATAAAGAAAGAGAGGTTTCACATATAATTATACTATCTTGGACATCTTTTATGATTGGGAGCACTCATTAAAATATGACATGTTAAAGAGTTGATGTTGGACAAGGAAGAGAACGTAATGGGTTATGTTTTCTTATATATGAGATAAAGTATATTGTCATGGATCATCCAACATGTTTTTTGACTATTTACTGCAAGGTAACAGCCTCACAGTCCTTTATAAAATAAATAAAAGAGTATTAGTTACAACTATACAAATTTACAAGAAAGGAGAGAAAACTTACAAAAGAAACTATGTGAGGTCAGCTATCCAAGAAACAAAACTATCCTTATATTTACATATAATCATGTGAGGCAGAAGAGAGATGTCATGTATAAAGTTTCTTCTCCAAGCTCTAAATGATGGCTGCTCATTCCTGAAAATTTTCCCATTCCTTTGTGTCCAAATATTCCAAGTAGCAGAGAAAACCACCTCAGAGAAAAAAGGGTGTCCAAAATCCTTCCTCGCTGCTTGAGCCATATCATATGTGGTTTGGTTTGGTTGCGCAGACCAAGAAATCCCAAGATAGTTCCAAACCCTTTGGCTATAATTGCAAGCAAAGAAAAGGTGAGCCCGATCCTCATGTTGAGCAAGATTGCAAAGCACACAAGTATCATCCTGAATGATCCAGTGCCTTCGTTGCATCATATCTCTTGTATTCAAACGATCCATTAACAGGAGCCAACCAAAAACTTATATTTTTAGCGTGCATGCACTCTTCCAAATCCATTTGAAAATAGGATCTACCACCAGATGTGAGAAGCAAAAATCATAGTATATCTTTGCCATGTAATCACCAGATTTGGAAGGCCACTTCCAAACGTCCTTGATCTCACCATTCAAACTGATCGACGACAGGAGTGTTTGTAATTGTGTGAGCTCTGAGAAGGCCTCCTGCGATAGAGGCAGATGAAAGTGCTCCAAGATGTCAGACCGCAGCAAGAACTCTTTAACTGCATGTTGATCTTGCCTTTCCCCCTCATGCTAGCCAAATTCTTTGCACCAAGTAGAGATACTACTTGTGCTTCCAAAAACCCTTAAACCAGTTTTGCCATGAGAGTCCACCATATCTACCTATGGATTGAGTAAGATCCTTCAAGTAAGTTGTCATCGGTGCAAGCAATAAAAATTGCTCTCTAAATATGTATGATTGATTGGTGTGGAGGAAATAAGCTTTATACGATCTTGTGATGTGGAAGAAATAAAAGCGACAGATCGCATAATAAAGGTTCATATCCCAAGTGGCAATATAAAGTGACGTTCTTTCGCATTAAGATTTTGTGCATCCAACCACGAAAGCGCATGGCAACCTATGCTTCCCTCTGCGAAGGGCCTATCTCACATTATTATCCTCTACCTTATGCAAGAGTCATGGTGATCTTCACCTTTCCTTTTTACATTTTATCCTTTGGCTAGCACAGGGTGTTGGAAAGATCCTGATAGATATATCTAATTGGATGTAAGTTAGCATGAACTATTATTGTTGACACTACCCTTGAGGTAAAAGGTTGGGAGGCGAAACTATAAGCCCCTATATTTCTCTGTGTCTGGTTAAAACTCCGTAACCACAAGTATTGCGTGAGTGTTAGCAATTATGAAAGACTAAATGATAGTTGAGTATGTGGACTTGATAGAAAGCTCTGACATGGACTCTTTCTGATGTTATGATAAATTGCAATTGCCTCAATGACTGAGATTATATTTGTTAGTTCTCAATAAAGTTTCTGATTCATACTTCACATTGTGAATAGATTATTACTTGAACATAAGGAATCATATGACAATATATGTTGTTGTTATAAGAATAATCATGATGCCCTCATGTCCGTATTTTATTTTATCGACACCTCTACCTCTAAACATGTGGACATATTTATCGTTATCGGCTTTCGCTTGAGGACAAGCAAGGTCTAAGCTTGGGGGAGTTGATACGTCCATTTTGCATCATGCTTTTATATCGATATTTATTGCATTATGGGCTGTTATTAGACATTATGTCACAATACTTATGCCTATTCTCTCTTATTTCACAAGGTTTACATAAGGAGGGAGAATGCCGACAGCTGGAATTCTGGGCCGGAAAAGGAGCGAATAATAGAGACCTATTCTGCACAACTCCAAAAGTCCTGAAACTCCACGAAAGTTATTTTTGGAAATAATAAAAAATACTGGAAGAAGAATCCACGTCAGGGGGCCTCCACCTGGCCACGAGGGTGGGGGCGCGCCCCCTGCCTCGTGGGCCCCCTGTTGGCCCTCCGGTGCCCATCTTCTGCTATATGAAGTCTTTCGTCCGAAGAAAAATCATAAGCAAGCTTTCGGGACGAGACTCCGCCGCCACGAGGCGGAACCTTGGCAGAACCAATCTAGGGCTCCGGCAGAGCTGTTCTGCCGGGGACACTTCCCTCCGGGAGGGGGAAATCATCGCCATCGTCATCACCAACGCTCCTCTCATCGGGAGAGGGCAATCTCCATAAACATCTTCACCAGCACCATCTCCTCCCAAAACCTAGTTCATCTCTTGTATCCAATTCTTGTCTCTAAGTCCGGGATTGGTACCTGTAGGTTGCTAGTAGTGTTGATTACTCTTGTAGTTGATGCTAGTTGGTTTATTTGGTGAAAGATCATATGTTCAGATCCTTGATGCATATTAATACCCCTCTGATTATGAACATGAATATGCTTTGTGAGTAGTTACGTTTGTTCCTGAGGACATGTGAGAAGTCTTGCTATTAGTAGTCATGTGAATTTGGTATTAGATTCGATATTTTGATGAGATGTATGTTGTCTATCCTCTAGTGGTGTTATGTGAACATCGACTACATAACACTTTACCATTATTTGGGCCTAGAGGAAGGCATTGGGAAGTAATAAGTAGATGATGGGTTGCTAGAGCGACATAAGCTTAAACCCTAGTTTATGCATTGCTTCGTAAGGGGCTGATTTGGATCCATATGTTTCATGCTATGGTTAGGTTTACCTTAATACTTTTGTTGTAGTTGCGGACGCTTGCAATAGAGGTTAATCATAAGTGGGATGCTTGTAAGGGCAGCACCCAAGCGCCGGTCCACCCACATATCAAATTATCAAAGTACCGAACGCGAATCATATGAACGTGATGAAAACTAGCTTGACGATAATTCCCATGTGTCCTCGGGAGCGCTTTTCTCTATATAAGAGTTTGTCCAGGATTGTCCTTTGCTACAAAAAGGATTGGGCCACCTTGCTGCACTTTATTTACTTTTGTTACTTGTTGCTCGTTACAAATTATCTTATCACAAAACTATCTATTACCTATAATTTCCGTGCTTGCAGAGAATACCTTGCTGAAAGCCGCTTATCATTTCCTTCTGCTCCTCGTTGGGTTTGACACTCTTACTTATCAAAAGGACTACGATAGATCCCCTATACTTGTGGGTCATCAGGTCTCCAGTGTTCCGAGTCCATATCTGCATATGCTAGGCTCGTCAAGTTTAACCTGAGTATTGTGCGTGTGCAAAACTGTCTTGCACCCGTTGTACTTGAACGTAGAGCCTATCACACCCGATCATCACGTGGTGTCTCAGCACGAAGAACTTTCGCAATGGTGCATACTTAGGGAGAACACTTATACCTTGAAATTTAGTGAGAGATCATCTTATAATGCTACCGTCAAACTAAGCAAAATAAGATGTATTAAAGATAAACATCACAGGCAATCATAATATGTGACATGATATGGCCATCATCATCTGGTGCCTTTAATCTCCATCTCCAAAGCATCGTCATGATCTCCATCCTCACTGACATGACACCATGATCTCCATCATCTTGATCTATATCAATGTGTCGTCACATGGTCGTCTCGCCAACTATTGCTCTTGCAACTATTGCTATCGCATAGCGATAAAGTAAAAGCAATTATTTGGCGCTTGCATCTTATGCAATAAAGAGATAACCATAAGGCTTCTGCCAGTTGCCGATAACTTCAACAAAACATGATCATCTCATACAACAACTTATATCTCATCACGTCTTGACCATATCACATCACAACATGCCTTGCAAAAACAAGTTAGACGTCCTCTACTTTGTTGTTGCAAGTTTTACGTGGCTGCTACGGGCTAAGCAAGAACCGTTCTTACCTACGCATCAAAACCACAACGATAGTTCGTCAAGTTAGTGTTGTTTTATCCTTCACAAGGACCAGGCGTAGCCACACTCGGTTCCACTAAAGTTAGAGAAACTGACACCCGCTAGTCACTTGTGTGCAAAGCACGGCGGTAAAACCAGTCTCATGTAAGCGTACGCGTAATGTCGGTCCGGGCCGCTTCATCCAACAATACCGCCGATCCAAAGCGTGACATGCTGGTAAGTAGTATGACTTGTATCGCCCACAACTCACTTGTGTTCTACTCGTGCATATAACATCTACAAATAAAACCAGGCTCGGATGCCACTGTTGGGGAACGTAGTAATTTCAAAAAAATTCCTACGCACACGCAAGATCATGGTGATGCATAGCAACGAGAGAGGAGAGTGTGTCCACGTACCCTTGTAGACCGAATGCAGAAGCGTTAGCACAACGTGGTTGATTTAGTCGTACGTCTTCACGATCCGACCGATCAAGTACCAAACGCACGTCACCTCCGAGTTCAGCACACGTTCTACTCAATGATGTCCCTCGAACTCCGATCCAGCCGAGCTTTGAGGGAGAGTTCCGTCAGCACGACGGCGTGGTGACGATGATGATGTTCTACAGATGCAGGGCTTCGCCTAAGCACCGCTACGCTATAACCGAGGTGGATTATGGTGGAGGGGGGCACCGCACACGGCTAAGAGATCCAAAGGATCAATTGTTGTGTCTATGGGGTGCCCCCTTCCCCCGTATATAAAGGAGTGGAGGAGGGGGAGGGCCGGCCTTCTCTATGGCGTGCCCTAGGGGATTCCTACTCCCACGGGAGTAGGACTCCCCCTTTCCTAGTAGAACTAGGAGCCCTTCCAAGTAGTAGGAGTAGGAGAGAAGGAAAGGGAAAAGAGAAGAGAAGGAAGGAGGGGGCGCGGCCCCTCCCCCTAGTCCAATTCGGACTAAGCCTTGGGGGGTGAGGGAGTCCTGGATTAGGGGGTATCCGGACAGCCGGACTGTGTACAACGTCCGGACTATTGAAATGTGAAGATACAAGACTCAAGACTTCGGCCCGTGTCCGGAGGGGACTTTCCTTGCCGTGGAAGGCAAGCTTGGCGATCCGGATATTATATTTCCTTCCTTGTAACCGACTCCATGTAAACCCTAGCCCTCTCTGGTGTCTATATAAACCGGAGAGGTTGGTCCTTAGAAGGCCGATCACAATTACAATCATACCATCATAGGCTAGCTCTTAGGGTTTAGCCTTTACGATCTCGTGGTAGATCTACTCTTGTACTACCCATATCATCAATATTAATCAAGCAGGAAGTAGGGTTTTACCTCCAGCAAGAGGGCCGAACCTGGGTAAACATCTGTGTCCCTTGCTTCCTGTTACCATCAGCCTTGACGCCTGGTCGGGACCCCCTACCCGAGATCCGCGGTTTGACACCGACATTGGTGCTTTAATTGAGAGTTCCTCCGTGGCGCCGCCACAAGGCTCGATGGCTCGTCTCATTGTTAAGGGCGACATTACCTCGAGAGGGGCTCTGGTTGTAGGCGGAACACTCATTTCGGCGGCTTTATCATGGCCGCCCCATCGGCGATGGCGCCTACGATGACTTCTCGGGTCATCAATCATAACCTTCGCGTCAGTTCGGAACTTGCCGAACAGATGGATCCAATGGAGATCTCCTCCCTTAACGAACTCTTGGATGGCATCGCCGCTCTAGGAGTCGCTACAGACTATGACCAGGTTGGGCTTAAACCCGACCAAAGGGACATCAGGTCCCCGCCGGCCACCCATGAGATAGCGATAGTGGAGGAACCACACGCGGATTGCCCCTCAACTTTGAGGACAAGTTATGTTCGGATCACCGAACTCCTTGAGCCAAAGACCTGCTCAAAGGAAAACCCGACCCAGGTCCCGGCTTAGAATCGGGCATTGGGCCGAAGAAATTGGGCACTCCAGATTCTGAGTTGTTGAGCTCGGGACCGCCCGCGCCCTTGGGCGTTAGATCGGATCAAAATCCGGACTCTAAACTGGACCTAAACTGTCTCTCCCACATCAGGCAAGAGCCCTGTGAAATCAGACATCGCCATCGGGCCAGATTCCTCTATGCGCTTAACAAGGTCGAACTGCCCAAGAGAACATGGTCTCACTTTTACGCAAAAACTGCGCAGACGAGGGACTCCTCAATGCTATAAGCCGCCATGACATAGTAACCAGCATGGCTTGGCAACCATAGTACAGAAGTACTGTGCGATGGAGAGCGCTTGGAAGACCCAAACATAATTTTTGGATAGTACTGCTCTCACCAAAACCTTTGTCCGAACTAAACGGACGAACTCTCGTAAGTCGTCCGACCCAACCCCCAAGAAACCAAAGCCCACCCCAGGGCGGGGATCCGTATTGGAAGAATGGCTCGACGGGCCATGTAAGCTCCACAGTACTCCGGATACAACACCTACTCATAGCCTTAAGGCATGTTGGATACTTCGGCAGGTGGCAAAAAGTGGCGAGGATCTTCTTCTGGGCCATAAAGCGGAACAACATCCCGGCCAACACTGTCACGGTACTAACGGTCTTGAGACTTTCGCCCCGAACAATAGGCGCAAGCAAGCTCGTCGAAGCTCCGCTGAAATTTACCATGTGGCAAAAATAAACCCTTGGAACGACACTTCTATAACTTTTAATGCCAGTGATGAACCTCGATTCCGGGCTGTCCGGGCACCGGCCGCTCTAGTCCTTAGTCTGATCGTAGATGGCTTTCGGCTCACTAAAGTACTCATGGACGGCGGAAGCGGATTAAATCTGATTTATGAAGAAACACTCAGCAAGATGGAGATTGATAAAATCCGCATTGAACAAAGCGGTACGACCTTCAGGGGAATTATCCCTACTCGGGAAGCGCGGTGCACGGGAAAAATCACACTCGATGTGGTATTCGGCACCCCGGAGAATTATAGGTCCGAGGAAATCACATTCCAGGTGGCTCCTTTTAGCAGCCGATACCACGCCCTTCTAGGGCGGGACGCGTTTACAAGCATTCAAGTTGTACCCCATTATGGGTACATGAAGCTTAAAACGCCCGGACCCAATGGAATCATCACTCTAGCTAGCGATCCGGACGTTGCACTTGGCAAAAAATAAAACCGCAGCTCTAGCCTTGGAAGCATTATCTGAAGCCCTAGCAGCCGAAGAGTTAACAACACTGCGGGCCACCGTGGACAGGGACGACGTGATACTAGACAAGCGACCCAAGTCCACCTCATTTAAACCTGCAGACGAGATAGTCAAATTCCAGGTCCATCCAATGGACCCCACGAAGACAGCTTCCATCGGGACACAACCGAGCACCGCGATTGACGCCGCAGTACGAGATTTCTTACGCGAGAATTGGGACATTTTCGAGTGGCACCCATCGGACATGCCAGGCATCCCATGCAGACTGGCCGAACACAACCTCAATATTCTAAAAGGATATAAACCAGTCAAGCAGACCCTAAGGCGATTCTCAGAGCCCAAACGACAGGCAATGGGGGAAGAGTTAGCCAAGCTACTCGAGGCCGGATTCATCAGAGATATCAAACATCCGGATTGGCTGGAAAATTTGGTGATGGTACCAAGGAAGGACAAATCCTCAACAAGGCTTGCCCCAAGGATCTCTTTCCCCTCCCTCGCATCGATCAAATCATCGATGCCACAGCTAGACACGACTCGTTATGTTTTCTCGACGCATACTCTGGATACCATCAAATAAACATGGCAGAGTCTGACCAAGCTACAACAGCTTTAATAACGCCATATGGCCCTTTTTGCTTCAACACTATGCCCTTCGGGCTCAAGAATGCCGGCGCAACCTATCAACGCATGATTCAAACATGCCTGGAAAAACAAATCGGCAAAACAGTGGAAGCATATGTGGACGACGTGGTCATAAAAACTAGACACATCGAAACCCTGATAGATGACTTGAGGCTCACATTCGATAACCTCCGGACATACGACATTAAGTTGAATCCGGAAAAATGCGTCTTCAGCGTCCCATCGGGGAAACTGCTGGGCTTCATTGTTTCCTATAGAGGAATTGAAGCGAACCCGGCAAAAATCCGAGCTCTATCTCAGTTGGCTATACCAACAGACCTCAAGCACATCCAGAAGCTAGCCGGATGCGTGGCGCTTTGAGCCGCTTTATCTCGAGCTAGGAGAAAAGGCATTGCCTCTTTACCGCCTCTGCGGCGCACCAAACACTTCGTATGGGCCGGATGCAGCCGCGACCGGACTCGATGAAATAAAGACCTTACTGGCCAGTAATCCAGTCCTAACATCGCCAAACACCGGCGAGCCTATGCTATTATACATAGCGGCAACACACCAAGTTGTAAGCGCAGTACTCATCGTCAAACGAGAGATTGACGGATACAAATTCCCGCTCCAAAAGCCGGGTTATTACGTATCCACAATCCTCACCCCATGCAAATCCCGATACCCACACTATCAAAAAATAGCATACGAGGTCTGCATGGCATCCCGGATGCTGCGACACTACTTTCAAGAGTGTTCGATCACAGTAGCCTCCGAAGTACCACTCTATGACATAATAAACAACCGCGATGCTACGGGCCAGATTGCTAAATGGGCCATCGAGCTCCTTCCGTTCGACATAATGTACAAACCACGACGGGCCATCAAGTCGCAAGTACTGGCCGACTTTGTCGCCGAATGGACGGAAGCCGAACTCCCTAAAGAGTACGGCGCATACTCCAACTGGATCATGCACTTTGACGGCTCTAAAATGCTGGCCGGATTGGGAGCAGGTGTAGTCCTGACATCCCCCACCGGAGACACGGTCCAGTACGTCCTCCGAATATTATAAACAGACTCCAACAATGCAGCCGAATATGAGGCTCTGTTGCATGGTCTTCGGATGGCAGTCTCTATGGGCATCCAACGCCTGGAAGTGCGAGGGGATTCGAACCTCGCAATCTCACAAATAAACGGAGACTTCAATGCCAAGGATCCGAAAATGGTGGCCTACCGTAATGCCGTCCTAAAAATGTCAGCGCGGTTCGAGGGGCTCGAGTTCCACCATGTGGCTCGAGAAAATAATCAAGCAGTGGACGTTCTCGCCTGCATCGGCGCCAAACGTGACCCTGTCCCACCTAACATATTCCTGGAAAGGCTGTTCAAGCCATCCGTAGTATGGGAAGGGGAGTCCGGCAATACCAGCTCGGACCCGAACACACCCCCAGATATAAAACCATCAGACACAATCGGAGGCTCGCCACGAAATAACATCCTCATTACGAAATCATGGTCGTTATTGCCCCGTGGACCGAGCCTTTCTTGGCCTACCTAAATAGGCAGGAGCTACCCGAAGACCAAAACGAAGCACGCTGCATAGTCCGGCGTTCTAAAGCTTACAAAGTCGACGAACTATAATGAAAACATGACTGGAGTGCTCCAAAGGTGTATCTCCGAAGAGGAGGGGCGGCAACTCTTGGCTGAAATCCATGCCGGACTGGGCGGACACCACGCCGCGGCTCGAGCGCTAGTCAGCAAAGCCTTCCGCACAGGCTTCTATTGGTCGACGGCCCGAGCAGACGCACAGGACCTTGTCCAACATTGCGTCGGTTGCTATCTCTTCGCCAATCAGAGTCATATGCCCCCTACCGCTCTCCAAACAATCCCCATAACTTGGCCGTTCGTGGTCTGGGGGCTGGATATGGTTGGACCCCTTAAAGGGGGAAGCCATAAGAAAAAATACTTATTGGTCATGGTGGACAAGTTCACCAAATGGATAGAAGCCAAGCCAGTTAAAACGGCCGAATCCGGACCAGTAATCGACTTCATATCCGGGGTCGTACACCAATACGGTGTGCCCCATAGCATCGTCACTAATAATGGCTCAAATTTCACAGCCGATGAAGTGAAAACTTGGTGCGGCAAAATGGGCATTAAGCTCGACTATGCTTTCGTCTACCACCCCCAAACAAACGGCCAGGTCGACCGGGCAAACGGTCTCATCATGAGTGGCATCAAACCCAGACTAGTGTGGTCTTTAACAGAAGCGGATACGCACTGGGTGGAGGAGCTTGACTCCGTACACTGGGGGTTGCGGACCACACCGAATCGCACCACTAGATATACACCATTTTTATGGTGTACGGTGCGGAAGCAGTACTACCCTGCGACATAATACATGATTCGCCGCGCGTACGCATGTACGAAGAGAAGGAAGCCGAGTTAGATCGGCAGGATAACTTGGATGCCCTGGAGGAGGAGCGCGATGTCGCAAAAGCCCGTTCTGCATTCTATCAGCAGCAGGCTCGACGATATCAAAGCAGAGAAGTGCGGACAAAAACTTACAATATTGGCAAGCTCGTTCTACGCCTACCGGAGAAGAAGAAGGACAAGCTCAAACCCAAGTGGGAAGGCCCCTTCGTCATCGACCAAGTTCTCACCGGAGGGGCGTACTGCTGACGTAATGCGTTGGACAACAGACTCGAGCCGAACCCATGGAACGCGGCCAGACTCCGGAGATTCTACGCCTAACGCCGAACTCAGCGTTCGTCTCCCTACTCCCCTCTTTTACTTATGCTCCACCCCCTTTTCCCTTTCTCGACCTTTTTTCACACAAAGTATTCAATACAGTGTAGATTGCCGGATCACTCTGGCCGCACTAAGCATACCTAGGGGCTTCCTATACGGAAGCTGAAAATAATTACTCACATTGCTTTCTGCCCATCACATATGCATTCTTTTTCCATATGTGCCTTTTCTTCACCATTATATGCATCGATATGAATTAAGATGTTGCCAAGCTGGGTTGCCTGGCTCTTGTGTTTATGCCCTACGTTCCCGTTAATTCGGCTAGGGCATAAGGGGAGCACCTCTGCGATTGTTACTGCCGGTTACGCGGATGTGTACCTCCGACTGGGTGAAGCCGAAAGCTAGCTTCCTTAAGAGAATATTCGGTCGGTGAACAAAAGATGTCTTCATTTATTACAACGTAAATCCCCAGAAGTCTTGTATCCTGCGCCATTGTTCACAGTCCGGGCATGCACATCGTCGCATGCGTATCCAGGGAAAGGAACCCCTAACGAAACTATTATCCCTGGAAGATGTTTCTTACTATCCATGTAATGTAACATAACTAGTTGGGTACTTGTCTGTTCAAGCACTTATGACCCCTACGCCTTGTTTCCACGCATACCCCTGTTTTGTATAACTGAGTGGGTATTCGGACACACCCCGGAATATAGGATCCGGGGGCTGAAGCGAAAAGGTCCGCCATGCCAAATGATTTTAATCTGGCTAGGGGCTAATCATGCCCATTAAATTACACAGTCACTTGGACTGACTATATTCCTCCTCTATACCGTCCAACAGGCTATCTAGCTTACAATCCTGTTGAGAATACTTAGCGGCTAACGCTGCCTGGTCATACACAAGACTCACAGGAATTTCTTGCCCATCGGGTCCCGCCGGTCCTACTTCGGCCATATGGTTCGGGTCCAGCTTGGTGTAGCGTGTCTTCACATTAGCCCAGGCTTCTCATGCGCCTTGCCGGCAAGCGGACACCTTCCAGAGTCGGAAGCGCCACCGTGCTCCTTGAAGCATATTCACAAGCTCCGCCATGCCATTCGGCAGCAAGCTTGATGGCCATAAAGCCTGAGCAACACCCTGCATCACTTGCCGAGCTCGCTCGTGCAGTTGCGAAAGGTCTTGCAGTAAATCACTTGCAGATGCGGGTATCTCCTCCTCATGGCGACCCGTTAACATTCCTGCAAGCAAAATTCTTTCAAAATACTTCCTCGCCGAACTATACTACAGTACGTCTAGGCACTTACCGTAAATGCCGCGTCGCAGCCTCTTGTTCTCCTTCACAGAGTCCGCCAGCTGAGCGCGGAGATCCTTTAACTCCACGTCCAGCTGGACTTTGGCATCTTGAAGATCGTTCTTCTCCTGCCTAACTCGCGTAAGAATGCTCTCGCCAGCCTCCAGCTGCTTTTTGAGATGCGATGCGTCCTCTCTTACGCCCTCGGATTCACCCCGGATTGTCTGCAGAATTTTCTCGTTAGACTTGTCACATCAACCATTTACTAACTGGTGCATCTTCGTGCAATTGTGACAATTGTTACCAGATGAGGGCTTTTGGGGTTCCTCTAATTTGGCAATCGGCCCTTAGTTCGGCCTTGCATCCCTCCAGCTCCAAAGACAATTGCTCGTTCTTCTCTACAATGACCTGTGCTTAGTTTGATCCTGAAAACTGTTGTTCCAACCGTTTCAAGTCTCAGGGGCTACTGCTATACATACTTATCAAAATTTCTTACCCGTATGTCTTGGGTATACTGGTTTGTCGCTTGGGCAAGCCCGCCCCGAGCAGCTCGGACGTATGCGTCCGCCGAATTGAAGGCATTAAAATCCTCTTCGGAAAAGATGTTGTTCCGGAGCACGGCCCTCCGGCGCCGGTGATTCATGGCGCTGTCCACTTCAGAGTTCGTGGCTGAACACATATCCACATCCTCCGTCGGGGAACTATGCGGTGTTGGCCCTGTGTCCGCCTCCGCCCCTGAAGCCGGTTCTGGAACCCGGCTGGTGGAGGCGTGATTGGTGGGGTCTCCGGATATAGTCCGGTTATTCCTCTTCCTGCCAGACACAAAGGGCGCTGTCACATTTCAAATTCTATAATTACAGGACAGATTACTACTTTACCTCTGTAGCGATGTGTCAACCCTCTTGGATATGAGAATCCCCGTCCCTTCAAATAGACGGTTAGCCCGGAGGATCGAGGGTGGCAAATGCAAAAATGCCTCGACTCCTCGCATTCGCTCGACACGTGAAGATGGTCATTACTGAAGCACTGAAGCCGAGGAGCACAACATTGATTGGAGGCCGGACACTACTTGTCATAACAGGTACTTTGCAGTATTCGAAGAAGGAACCCGCCTTGCAATGCCGAAGACAATACTGCGCGCCGGACTCATCGTCATTGAAGCCTGGTTCAGGGATTTTTTTTCAAAACTATCATGTTTTTTGTAGCAATTTCGAAAACTATAGCGCAGATTGAAAAAAACGCAAAACTGTGACCCTGTCGGCCTGGAGTTGGCCGAAAAGGCTGTTTTCGGCTAGGCTATGGCCGAAGTAGGCTTTTCGGCCGCGCTTGGGCCGAAGACGTGCGTAGCTGGGCCGAAAAGTCTGTGTTGGCGGGGGCCCGGCCGAAAATAGTAGCTTCGGCTACCGGGCGGCCGAAGCGGGCCGTTTTCGGCCAACCAGCGACCGAAGTAGGCCTCTTCGGCCAGGCTTCGATCGAAGCTGTTTTCGGCCACGTATCGGCCGAAAAGGTGCGGATAAGCACCGTCTTCCCTTCTCGTTGCCTCTGTTCTTCCTTTCTGTTTCCCTTTCTCTCTCTTAGTTCTTCTCTGTACCTCCCCCCCCCCCCCGCCCGCGCCGATCTCCTCCATTTGCCATCCATTTGCATATCCAGCCCACATAATCGGTAGATCATAGCAATCCCCGCCGGCCTACGGTGTTTTTTTTGCTATGGGATAGTTTTTGATGTGTTTGGGGAGGAGCAGCCATGGTGGGGAGGAGGAGCCATGGTGGAGAGGAGGACGGGTAGTAGGTGGTGGTGACTAGTAGCAGCAGCTGCAGAGGATGAGGTGGTGAGGAGGAGGAGGAGGAGCAGGTTGGGGGCTGACCGGAGTTGAACCTCCGGTCGTCGGGGGCGGCGTTGTCGTTCTCCAGTGGTGCAAATACTTCGCGAGGTGGCCAGTGCCGCTGAGTCGAAGAGAGAAGCAAGAAGCGGACACACGCTTCGAAGGTATAATCACGCCGTCACAAATTGTATCTAAATTGTATAGTTTAGTTAGTGTATATAAGTCATATTGTGAATTTTAGTGTTAATATATTTGTGGAGGCATTTTAGCGCATAGTTCGTGTAGCGGATAATATTAGTGTTCGTTGTGATTAACGAGAAGATGGCAATGTCTGACAGGTGAAAATGTCTGAATCAGTAAATCTGAATGTTTACTACAGCGTTGGTAATGTTCGACATAATGAGTTAGGGGTTGATCTTAGCGAGTTTAAAAATGGCATCAGGACACTAGCAGACCCGGACAGACTGGACATTAGACAGTTGAAGTACTGCTTGACAACTAGTTTCGGGCTGGATCCTGAAGTATGTTCCGTCAATATACATGTATTGTGGACCAAATCTTGTAAAAATGTAAAGTGGGAGTTGATGCCGGTAGATAGGAGCCAGCATTGGTTGTCCTTGTTAAGACAGTGCCGAGACCGTAGAATCCACCCATGTGCGCTTGTGCAACCTGTGCCGAAGGAGAGGAATACCGTACAAGTACACAGGGGGTATGAAACCGGTCAGGGCAGTGAAGTGGCGACCGAGATTGTTTTATCCGGGTCACAGCCACAAGATGTGTATGCTAGCCAACCCGAGAAAGAGTCAGAGTACGTGCCACACAATGTTTGTGGTCCCGATCTTTGGCGAGTAGCGGTCGATAATATTAGCTAGTTACGGTTTCTTGATGGGGATGAGGAAGGGGATGAAATGCAGAGGGTGATGGAGGAAGAGGACGAGGATGGATTGGTGGAGGAACTGGATTCGGAAATTCGAGGATGAAGTGGAGGTACCGATTCATACGCATGGGTGCAGGACATATCCACCGCCTTACGGTCAACGATGGCCATGAGACTCCATGGCGGTATAATCTGAACCAAGTACAGATAGGGGCTATGTTTGATACAAAGAAAAATTGAAGTATGCGGTGATAAAGTGGGCTATGTCTATGCAGAGGGTTTTCGGACACATATATCAAGTCCAACAAACTATACCGTGAAATGTGTTGAAACAAGTTATCACAGGAAGGGCACGGGCACGCGTCAAGTATGACATCCTCTGTGTTGTCACCATTGTCGTCCCACAGAATTGTGTGAGGAAGAACCTGCTGGTGAAGCATCCAAACCTGACTTGAAGTCTCATTGCGCAACTCATGTATATTGAGATAGTAGAGAAGAAAGATATGGAAGAAAAACACATCCAGACAGCAGTGAAGGTCAGATGGAATTATGTCATTCCTTATGGGAATGCTTGGAGGGCTAAGCAGAAGGCTATGGAGGTAAGGTTTGGGACGTTCTTCGACTCATATGATAATGTTGTCCGTCTCACAGGCATCTTGAAGGAGAGGAATCCCGGCACTTATGTGAACGTACAACACATGAGGTTGCTGAGTATACCAGATTTCAAGGTGTTGAAATGAGAGTACTTCTCTTTTGGTATGTGCATCGAAGCTTTCCGGCATTGTCCTCCTGTTATGTTTGTGGATGGTACATTCCTGACCGGTCAGTATAGAGGGCAAATCCTGACTGCTATTGGTGTGGACGGGAACAATCAAATCATCCCACTTGCCATAATCAAATCCAGCCTCCAGTGAATTGGTCTTTGCTGCATGACACACATGGAGCTAGGTATGGCCACATGACAACCAATCTTGCAGTGGTGTATAACTTTGTGCTGAGAGGGAATAGAGCATTGCCACTCACAGCTATTGTGGAGGCTGTATTCCATGGCACTTTGAGATATTTCAAAGAAAGGCACGAGTTAGCAAAGAAGCATATTGAAGATAATCAGAACACACCTTATTGTAGCCGTGTCATCGAATACATGGCAAAGAAGATAGAGAAAGCAAAGAAGCACACTGTTAGACTCATAGGGAATCAAGAAAGGAGGTATGAGGTTCAGCTTCCTACCGATGGTTTTGGTTCTGGAAATGAGGTGAAGACACACGAGGTAAAAATTGAACGGAATTTTATCCAACATGTGAGTGTACATGCAACAAACCGAAGTTGTTGCACCTACCTTGCTCTCATGTGTTGGCTGCCTGTGGCCAGATTGAGTTGGATGCTATCTCCTTCGTGTCCCCATACTATTCAAAAGAGGCAGTGCTCAACACCTGGACATGTGAGATGACAGGGTTTAGAGTCGTCAGCAATTTCAACAAGGTAAACGACGGTGAGAGAGTATACATCCTGCATCCAGACCTTCGGCGAACAAGTAGGGGCAGACGAAAGGCCCGTCACATCTTGAACGATATGGACCAGTCTGAAGCTGGTGGAGCAACCAGACAATGTTTGTTATGCGCGGCTTATGGGCATAGGATGAAATATTTTCCCGACCTGAACAAAGATGGTGCTTCCGCATCGACGAGTGCTTCCACATTGACGGCTGCGACAACAGGAGCAAGAGGCGGACGTGGTCGTGGCAGTCGAGGCCGAAGGGGCGAACGAGGAAGAAATAACTCACAAGCTATATAATGTGTCGTAGTGGGTTTTAATATGTCAGGACTATGTTTTAATATGTAATATGTCAGGACTATGTTTTAATTTGTAATATGTCAGGACTATGTTTTAATTTGTAATATGTCAGGACTATGTTTTAATTTGTAATATGTCAGGACTATGTTTTAATTCATAATATGTTAGGACTATGTTTTAATTTGTAATATGTTAGGACTATGTTTTTATTTGCACCTGAGATTTGTTGTTTGAATTGCAGATATGTCTTCGTATCCGTTGCTTAATGGTAACATCGATAGAAAGCACCGGGGCGCCCTATTGGAAGCGGGCAACAACTTAGACGTGTTGGTCACTCGTACCCCAAAGACTAACTGGCTGATACACGATTCATGGGTTGATAGGTATGTGTGCATATAATGGAGTCCATATAATGACTTACTATGTTTGACATACTTCTCATAGCCGCTAACAATCTTTTTATTTTGTAGGTTAATTTGGGCTGAACTTCTACCCTTGGCACGGCTGGTTGAGGGTACATTGGATGAGTGGATTGATGGTCCGGACTTAGATGAGGCAGGTGAACCAAAGGCAGTTACACAGAGGCAAGTGAAACGTTTCTCTTACGACAAGTCACTCCTTACCTGCTTAGTAGATAGATGGACGCCAGAGACACATACGTTTCACTTTCCATGGCGAGAGATGGCGCCTACTTTACAGGATGTGTCTTACTTGTTGGGATTACCTCTGGTCGGTGCTACCATAGGTCCCTTAGAGGCAGAATCAGGGTGGCAAACAGCGATGCAGACCCGTTTTTTGGCTGCAGTCCCGACTGCTAGGGCCATAGACAACGATCCTCATGGACCTCTTTTTAGATGGTTGAGCCAGTTTCAGGTAACCATCAAGGCCACTTAAACAAATGTTGTTTTTTAGTTACCCGATGTTCATACAATTATTACGTTTCTATGTAGATTGTCTCGTTAGGATATCCCGATGTTCACTTGTCGGAGGCACAGATTGACCGGTCCCTAGAGGCATATATTCTTTGGTTGTTCGGCAAGACGATGTTTATGGAGAACCACGTGACCACTGTCGATGCACGACTCATCGATATTGCACGAGAGATAGCTGACGCACGTTGCCCTGCGGATATTCTACAGAGGAGTTTTGGTTCTACTGTGTTAGCGGCTAGGTACAGAGGCCTGTGCAAAGCTTGCTTGTTGAAGTCCAGAAAATCTAGTGTTGTTGGATGTCCATTATTGTTGCAGCTCTGGTCATACGAGAGATTCCCTATTGGACGACCCTATGTCTACGTTGATAAAACTTTTGGTTTGGAGGACTTAGCTGGGGCTTATGTGCCTGCTATCGGCGACTTACCTACTATGGGATCTGTTTGGGCACGGCGAGAGGTACTTTTGTATTAAGTAACAATTAATTCAATTATTTCTTGCCATTCAATAGTATTACTAATGCTTATTTGTTGTCATGCACATAGACAGTTTGCGCATAGTCTGGTTAGGGGATGCTACCCGTCCTTCATGGTGCAGTTTGATAGTTTGCACGAGGATCAAGTTATCTAGGAGCCATACTCGGCTCAGGCTATATCATCGAGGTACCCAGTTGGGATTTCTGGATTGTGCACTAGAGATCGGCACTTTTGGATGACCAAGGCCAAGTTGGTGTTCGATGTGACGGTTGAGGAGATGTCTCTTCATAGGGTGATGAGACAGTTCGGTCTATATCAAGAGCCTATGATTCCAGATATTCCACACTTGCCAGACCACGTGCACAAGTAAGTACTAATACTATTTTAGTTGTTAGCTCTACATTCATAATATACCTAATCATGTATTGCGCATGTCAATATCGAGACGATCGCCTAGGAGGAAGCAAGTCCATGGCTTATTGGCTTAAGAGCATTACCCTTACGTTGACGAATGGACTACCGCTGCGACAAATATCCGGGGTGAGGTTCGCCTTTAAGCTGGAAAAGTTCGGGTTGTATCTGCAGCGTTACCGGCATACAACGAGGATCTACTTGGTTCCGTCAGCTGCTCCTGATGAGATCGAAGCCCCTCTCACCAGCGATATGTACCCAACTGCCTCTGTTGTGGGAACCAGACACCACGCGGTAAATGCCTTGGTTCTCATATGTTCAGTCGTTTGTTAATCTGGACATATTCGCTTGGGTGTCCATTCGTGGTGTCTATCATACAACGAGGATATAATTGGTTAACTCTTCATGTACAGGGTGACTTGACGACAGCGCGAGAGGAGGTTTCCGCTTTAATTCGGGCGCTTTCGAGGGGGAGAAACTATCCCACCGCAAAGGGTGTCTCATGGTTGAGGCGTCTTGATGACAAGCTACGCGGGATTTACGCTATTACGTGTAGACGATCTTCGGATGTTGCACTTCCTCCTCCAAAGACATCGTCCTCCACGCCCCTCTCAGACGGCATTCGTAACCACAACCCTCTGTGCACCGTTCACAACCACGACCCTCTGTGCACCGTGCAGAACCTCATCCTTCACAGCCAGGGAGGTCTTCCTGGCATGAGCCAACTCCTTCAGAGCCAGCGAGCTCTTCCTGGCATGAGCCACCTCCTTCACAGCCAGGGAGCTCTTCCTGGCATGAGCTACAGCCTTCACAGCCAGGGAGCTCTTCCTGGCATGAGCCACCTCCTTCACAGCCAGGGAGCTCTTCCTGGCATGAGCCACCTCCTTCACAGCTAGGGAGCGCCATCTGGTATCGGCCAGATGGAACTAGGTAACACTACTCACTACATTCTTTTCAGCAGTAGTAATGTCGTTCTTGCATTCTCAGCAGCCACCGATGCTTCTTGGTGGTGCTTCGTTCATGCATTTGTATCAATTTTACATGTTTTACTTTACCGCAGCGGCAACCAATCGCAACCGTTCATGCATTCAGAGCGATCACCGATCCTTAGTGGTGGTGCTGATTACTTTGAGGGCGACATGAGGATGATGACCAAGCTACAAACATTTATGGCTTCTCGCAGACGGTGTTTCACACTCCACCACCACCACCGACTATTGTGAGACATGCATCCGTGATGACGAGGTTAACTATGGTCGTGGTTATCGCGAGCCTCGTCCACCGCCTCGGCGCTTATCGCCTGGTCCTCGCAGGAAGACCCAGACTCGTCGTGCCGTCCCCGCAGTGATATGCTTATCTATCTATGTATGACTCATTATCTATGTTAGTTTCGGACTATTCGCATATGTGTGTCAGTATTTATGTATGAGACATGCTTCATGTATGTGTTACTATCGCACTTCCTTCTATCTAATCAGGAGACATATATTGTTTTATGTATGCGAGAGACATATTACTATTAATTCACATTCTTATTCCAGTTACATTTCCAAATAGACTACAACCGATAATTAAGATACAAGTACATCTGAATTAAACGGTGTGGCTGAACTTGTGCAATACATCTTACATACTACAAAATGAAATTCAGATAGAACATAATGCCCTACAATAATACAATACAAACTAATAATGCAAATACATCTGAATGAAACGGTACAACTGGAATAAATCTTACATACTACATGAAGTTATCATCGTCATCCTCCGTTGATGCAGCCCTCTTGCCCTTCGATGATGCAGTCCTCTTGCCCTCCATCGATGCGGAACTCTTGCCCTTGCTGGATGCAGAACTCTTGCCCTTCGACGATGCAGAACTCTTGCCTTTGGACGATGCAGAACTCTTGCCCTTCGACGATGCAGAACCCGGAAGCGGCGCGATGAAGATATCTTCATCGTCCTCGCTCTCCTCAGTCCATAAAAATGTATTCTTTGCTGCAGTCCTTCTGAAAGTTTCACTCTTCGGCTCCACTACCTTCTTCCACCTTTCATGCAACCTAAGAAGTTCTTGACGTACCTCCTCATAGGTCCTTTCAGGCCACCCAGACCTACGTAATTGGTGAGCCAACTCATTCATTATGGTGTCACTACCGGTGAGTTCGTCCCATGGAACTATCATATTGTCCATCCTGAAATCGGTAACTAGACTCGAAGAGTGCTGCTCATCCCAGGTGAAAACTACGATCGAATGGATAATGGGACATCTCGACTACACTACACTGGAATGCTTATCCCCCTTCGCCTGAAGGGGGTTTTATAGATACAGAGGAGAAAATGGCGGGAAAGAATAAATGCGGTATGGAGGGAAAGGGTTGGCGGGAAAATAAGGCGGGAAGGGATTGGCGGGAAAATAAGGTGGGAAGGGATTGGCGGGAAGGGGTTGGCGGGAAACGGGTGGCGGGAACATATGGCGAGAAGGGGTTGGCGGGAAACGGGTGGCGGGAACATATGGCAGGAAGGGGTTGCCGGGAAACGGGTGGCGAGAAAATACATTTCAGCATGAGCCATGCAACTTCGGCCTACACGAGACCAAAAAGTACTTTTCGGCCTAGACTTGACCAAAAAGTCTATTTCGGCTTAGAGTTGACCAAAAAGTACCTTTTCGGCCAGGTACCCCACTCATCGGCCAAGAGATGGCCGAAAAAACTACTTCGGCCTAACTGTGGCCGAAAACTACTACTTCGGCCAAAAGATGGCCGACGGGCTACTAGTTTTGGTTTTTTTGCATTACGTCCTATAGTTTCCGAAAATGCTATAAAATATATCATAGTTTTGAAAAAAAAATCTGGTTCAGAGGCTACTGAGGGAGTCCTGGATTAGGGGGTATCCGGACAGCCGGACTGTGTACAACGTCCGGACTATTGAAGTGTGAAGATACAAGACTCAAGACTTCGGCCCGTGTCCGGAGGGGACTTTCCTTGGCGTGGAAGGCAAGCTTGGCGATCCGGATGTTATATTTCGTTCCTTGTAACCGACTCCATGTAAACCCTATCCCTCTCCGGTGTCTATATAAACCGGAGAGGTTGGTCCTTAGAAGGCCGATCACAATTACAATCATACCATCATAGGCTAGCTCTTAGGGTTTAGCCTTTACGATCTCGTGGTAGATCTACTCTTCTACTACCCATATCATCAATATTATTCAAGCAGGAAGTAGGGTTTTACCTCCATCGAGAGGGCTTGAACCTGGGTAAACATCTGTGTCCCTTGCTTCCTGTTACCATCAGCCTTGATGCACAGATCAGGACCCCCTACCCGAGATCCACCGGTTTTGACACCGGCAAGGGGCGCATCACCTCCCCTCTCTTTTTTCCCTAAAGCCCAATAAGGCACATATACTCCCCGGCGAATTCCCGTAACTCTCCGATACTCCGAAAAATACCCGAATCACTTGGAACCTGTCCGATGTCCAAATATAGTCGTCCAATATATCGAACTTTACGTCTCGACCATTTCGAGACTCCTCGTCATGTCCCCGATCTCATCCGGGACTCTGAACTACCTTCGGTAGATCAAAACACATAAACTCATAATACCGATCGTCACGAACTTTAATCGTGCGGACCCTACGAGTTTGAGAACTATGTAGACATGACTGAGACACGTCTCCGGTCAATAACAAATAGCGGAACCTGGATGCTCATATTGGTTCCCACATATTCTACAAAGATCTTTATCGGTCAAACCGCATAACAACATATGTTGTTCCCTTTGTCATCGGTATGTTACTTGCCTGAGATTCGATCGTCGGCATCTCAATACCTAGTTCAATCTCGTTACCGGCAAGTCTCTTTACTCGTTAAGTAATGCATCATCCCGCAACTAAGTCATTAGTCACATTGCTTGCAAGGCTTATAGTGATGTGCATTACCGAGAGGGCCCAGAAACACCTCTCCGACAATCGGAGTGACAAATCCTAATCTCGAAATACGCCAACTCAACAAGTACCTTCGGAGACACCTGTAGAGCACCTTGATAATCACCCGATTCACGTTGTGGACGTTTGGTAGCACACAAAGTGTTCCTCCGGTAAACGGAGTTGCAAAATCTCATAGTCATAGGAACATGTATAAGTCATGAAGAAAGCAATAGCAACATACTAAACGATCAAGTGCTAAGCTAACGGAATGGGTCAAGTCAATCACATCATTCTCCTAATGATGTGATCCTGTTAATTAAATGACAACTCATGTCCATGGCTAGGAAACTCAACCATCTTTGATCAACGAGCTAGTCAAGTAGAGGCATACTAGTGACACTATGTTTGTCTATGTATTCACACATGTATTTTGTTTCCGGTTAATACAATTCTAGCATGAACAATAAACATTTATCATGATATAAGGAAATAAATAATAACTTTATTATTGCCTCTAGGGCATATTTCATTCACACACAAGACAGTACACTAGCCCTAAGATGGTTTGATTACACGCATCATTTTGGTAATTAAACACAGGGCAATGCAAACTACCCTGAAGGATTAGCGCGACCAACTATTTCTTGTCATCGATCTCTCGGGCAATGACCACAGCATGGATAGCGGCATGGGAATCGATCTCTGGGGCGATGTCCACAGGACTGACCGCGACATCGGAATCGATCTTTGGGGCGATGTCCACAGGATGGACAGCGGCATCGGAATCGATCTCCGGGGCGATGTCAACAGGACGGACCGCGACATCGAAAATGATCTCTGGGGCGTTGTCCACAAGATAGGCCGCGACATCGGAATCATCAAGGACGTCCACCGACACCTGCACAACCCTAACATATTAGCAAGCACGTTGCAAATAATCAAAAACCACAACTATGGTAAGCCATTATTTTTTACCTTGTGCAACTCACCGGGGGATCTCATCCCTCCGGGGGCCATCTCCTCGTCCTCGATGTGGTCCATCACCTTGCCAGGGGAATACTGCTTCTCAACAGCGACTATCTCCTCAAACTCGGCCTTGAGCCTCGCATAGGTGGCCATTAGAGTTTCTGGGGTAGGCATGGTGGGGCCCTTGCTGTTCTTCCAACTTTCTTTGAGGAGTTCGTCCGCCAACGTCGTCAACTCTCTGGCCAGTGCTTGTTTCTTGGAATTCTTCGTCTCCATGGGTTGGCCCGCCAACATGGTCAACTCGTTGGTCGGTGCTTGCTTCGTGGAGATCGCTGTCTCGAGTGGGTTGTCCGCCGTCAACTCTTTGATTAGTGCTCCAGGATCCATCAATGAACTGACAAACAAAAAGCAATTGAAAGGAAACCACAATCGCAATGAAAACAGGAAAAGAATAGGTTGTGAGAATCGGCCGGTGCTTTGCAAAAAGAATATTTTTGGAATGAAAATATAGAAGCATCACTGATTCTCCCACCTTTCCTTCTTCGGTACAGAAGAAAAATGGTAGAAGTGAGTAGCCTGGAGTGAGGTTTTCTTCAAGAAAGGGGAGAAAAGGCTTCAACGAGCGTTCTAGTGAAATGATGGTTGCTTCATCACTTTCAGGCCACTTCAAGGCCACTTTACCACTGCTCGTAAAGGTGGGTTTTGTGATATGACGGGTCATGACGGCCACACCGGGGTGACCGGTGAGTCTTGACTGTAGCACCTCGCTGTGATTTGGTGGATGGCACGCGGGCCCGGATGCTTTGATGTCCCGCATGTAGATAGAGCGACTAGTCATATAGGAGTGCTCAATATTGTGAACCGCGACCACGTAATTAATGCATGAGTTTAATTAGGGTAGTTTTGTAAAGTACGAGATACATTCCTCCAATAGCAAAATGCCTTGGTTGACGAGATTTGAGATTTGAGCCAGTACTGCACGCGGTGTAGTGTAGTCACTTGTTAAAATTTCTAGAAAGGCAAATACTCCTTTCCGGTTTATAGGGCTATACTAGCAAGTACTAGTACTAGTGGGCTCAAATAGCAATTTTGTCTCATGCAAGAGCCTGGCTATATGCGTGCTCCAAGGCTCCGCACCACGCCCCACCCCTAGACGAAGACTGCCACGCGAGCGTTCGCAACTCCACGTTTGGGTTGCGCTTGGCTCTTCGCCTCTTCGAGAAGACGAACAATGATGTTACTACTACTTCTACAGTATCGAATCCACTACTGCATGTCCGTCCACCGCGTGCGAGAGGGATAGCCACCGCGTGCGGGAGGGATAGCCACCGCACGCATGGGTGAGGGAGAAGGCGTGTAGTAGTAAAATCAACCTTCTCCTTATTGTACGAGTTGACGTGACACATCATAGCACTAGCCCCACATGGTTGCCTCTAAACTTGGCTGAAAGACCCACAGTGTACAATACTCCATTTGCTGCAACCTCCAACATTTACCCCACCACAAATTAAAATATATATTCCTGTCTTGACCAGATGAGTGTGCAAACTATAATCACCAGGATGACAAGTAGGGCCAGAAGATTATTTTAATAAAAAAAGCATGGAGCCGACCCCAACGATTTTAAGCTTACAGGCACGGTACGCGCTATCCTAGACTACTCTACACATGAAACTGCCACACGAGCGTCCGGGCTGCGCTTGTCTCTTCGCCTCTTCGGGAAGTCGAATAATGATGGAGTACTACTGCAGTGGAGGAGTACTATAGTATGCTTCTGGCCATCTGACATCGATTGAACTGCTGCATGTCCATCGCGTGTGGGAGGGAGAGCGTGTAGCAAACGAAAGCTTCTCCTAGTCCTGCCAGCCACCACGCTCATGGGAGAGGGAGGGACGCAACTTCATTGACTTACTGCTCCTGCCCTTGCATCTATGACAGGTGGGCCCAATAGGTGGGTGGCCCACCTGTCATGCAGCCAAAGGCAGGTGCGGTTAAGGCGAGAGGGCGTTGTAGTAATCAAACTTATCGGTCTTGTACGAGTTGACGCGACACATCAAAGCACTGCACTCGATATATTTCAATAATGTGCGCTTACCGATGCATTAGTTACTCCCTCCGTTCCTAAATATAAGTCTTTTAGACATTTCAAATGGACTACAACATACGGATGTATGTAGACATATTTCAGAGTGTAGATTCACTCATTTTGCTTCGTATGTGGTCACTTGTTGCAATCTCTAAAAAGACTTATATTTGGAAACGAAGGGAGTACAATGCATGCATGCATGCGGTGACTTTCCTTTTGATACTTGCATGTGTTGATTTGATGCACCTTGCCAAATTTTGACTATAAATTTAACTAACCTAATGTTCATGCATGTAACAAAAAATTATGGGGCTATTTGGATTGTAACTATGTTTGTCTTATGTTGCCACATTATTTTTGCCACACTTGCCTAACTTGAGTTGCTCAAATTGTTAGACCCACTTTGGCTTGCCTAAGGTATCTTGCCACACTTTTTGTGTCTATGACATGTGGGGTTCACTGCTAATAAAACAATTCTTGTCTTAGGTGTGGCTAGAACCAAACACCCACCTAACTTGGTAAAATTTGCCTAAGGTGAGGTGTGGCAAAGTGTGGCTGGAAACCAAACAGCCCCTACATCATTGAAAACTTGTTCAAATACGAATCAAACTATATAATTTTTGTTAACATGCACTAACATTTTGTCAGTTAAATATTTGGTCAAAATTTAGCACCAATTACAAAGGGGCCCAATAAATATTGTACTCTCACATTTTGTTTTGAGGATACTCCCACATACTCCATCCGTTCCCAAATATAAGTCTTTTTAGAGATTCTAACAAGTGACTACATACGGAGCAAAATGAACGAATCCATACCTTAAAATATGTCTACATACATCTGTATGTTGTAGTCCATTTGAAATGTCTAAAAATACTTATATTTAGGAACGGAGGGAGTAGAAAATATAAATAATAGTGCATGTTGGGGAAGCCCACATTTCTGATAATTTTAGCCATGGGCTTGTTCACAATTATTATGAGGGGGTGGTTGTTCATTTAATGGAGGGTCTTGTTGTTGGAGAACGTAGTACTTTCAAAAAATTCCTACGCACACGCAAGATCATGGTGATGCATAGCAACGAGAGGGGAGAGTGTTGGCTACGCACTCGTGAGATCGAAAGCGGAAGCGTTAGCACAACGCTGGTAGATGTAGTCGCACGCCTTCACGATCCGGACCGATCAAGTACCGAACGCACGACACCTCCGAAGTTCAGCACACGCTCAGCCCGATGACGCCCCTCGAACTCTGATCCAGCCGAGTGTTGATGGAGAGTTTCACGACGACGGCGTGCAGGACGACGTTGATGTTCTACCGATGCAGGCTTCGCCTAAGCACCGCTTCTGAGATTATCGAGGTGGACTATGGTGGAGGGGGCACCGCACACGGTTTGGAGAGATCAACCGATCAACTTGTGTGTCTAGAGGTGCCCCTCCGCCTCAGATATAAAGGAGCAAGGGGAGGTGCGGCCGGGAGGAGGAGGCGCCAGGAGGAGTCCTACTCCCTGGGAGTAGGACTCCCTTTCCATGTTGGACTAAGAGAAAGAGGGGATGAGGTGGAGGGAGGAAGGAAGGGGCGCCGCCTCTCTCCTGTCCTATTCGGACTGGGGGGGAGGGGTGCGCGGCCCTGCCCTGGCCTCCTCTTCTCTCTTCCACCAAGGCCCACTAAGGCCCATTAAGTTCTTGGGGGTTCCAAAGAACCTCCCAAGATCTCTAAAAATCCTGATTTCACCCGGAACACTTCCGATATCCAAACATAGGCTTCCAATATATCAATCTTCATGTCTCGACCATTTCGAGACTCATCGTCATATCCGTGATCACATCCGGGACTCGAAACAACCTTCGGTACATCAAAACATATAAACTCATAATATAACTTTCATCGTAACGTTAAGCGTGCGGACCCTACGGGTTCGAGAACTATGTAGACATCACCGAGACACGTCTCCGGTCAATAACCAATAGCGGAACCTGGATGCTCATATTGGCTCCCACATATTCTATGAAGATCTTTATCGGTCAGACCGCATAACAACATACGTTGTTCCCTTTGTCATCGGTATGTTACTTGCCCGAGATTCGATCGTCGGTATCTCAATACCTAGTTCAATCTCGTTATCGGCAAGTCTCTTTACTCATTCAGTAATACATCATCCCGCAACTAACTCATTAGTTTCAATGCTTGCAAGGCTTAAGTGATGTGCATTACCGAGAGGGCCTGTAGATACCTCTCCGACAATCGAAGTGACAAATCCTAATCTCGAAATACGCCAACTCAACAAGTACCTTTGGAGACACCTCAGAGAGCTCCTTTATAATCACCCAGCTTATGTTGTGACGTTTGGTAGCACACAAAGTGTTCCTCCGTAAACGGGAGTTGCATAATCTCATAGTCATAGGAACATGTATAAGTCATGAAGAAAGCAATAGCAACATACTAAACGATCAAGTGCTAAGCTAACGGAATGGGTCAAGTAATCACATCATTCTCCTAATGATGTGATCCCGTTAATCAAATGACAACTCATGTCTATGGCTAGGAAACATAACCATCTTTGATCAACGAGCTAGTCAAGTAGAGGCATACTAGTGACACTATGTTTGTCTATGTATTCACACATGTATTATGTTTCCGGTTAATACAATTATAGCATGAATACTAAACATTTATCATGAAGTAAGGAAATAAATAATAACTTTATTATTGCCTCTAGGGCATATTTCCTTCAGTCTCCCACTTGCACTAGAGTCAATAATCTAGTTCACATCGCTATGTGATTTAACGTCAATAGTTCACATCTTTATGTGGTTAACACCCATAGCTCACATTGATATGTGACCAACATCCAAAGGGTTTACTAGAGTCAGTAATCTAGTTCACATTGCTATGTGATTAACACCCAAAGAGTACTAAGGTGTGATCATGTTTTGCTTGTGAGATAATTTTAGTCAACGGGTCTGTCACATTCAGATCCGTAAGTATTTTGCAAATTCTATGTCTACAATGCTCTGCATGGAGCTACTCTAGCTAATAGCTCCCACTTTCAATATGTATCCAGATCTAGACTTAGAGTCATCTGGAACGGTGTTAAAGCTTACATCGACGTAACCCTTGTTTACCTAACCTTTGTCACTTCCATAATCGAGAAACATATCCTTATTCCACTAAGGATAATTTTGATCGTTGTCCATTGATCTACTCCTAGATCACTATTGCACTCGATCCCTTGCCAAGCTTAGTTGTAGGGTATGCAATAGATCTGGTACACAGTATGGCATACTTTGTAGAACCCATGGTTGAGGCATAGGGAATGACTTTCATTCTCTTTCTATCTTCTGCCGTGGTCAGGCTTTGAGTCTTACTCAATTTCACACTTTGTAACACAGGCAAGAACTCTTTCTTTGACTATTCCATTTTGAACTACTTCAAAATCTTGTCAAGATATGTACTCATTGAAAAACTTATCAAGTGTCTTGATCTATCTCTATAGATCTTGATGCTCAATATGTAAGCAGCTTCACCGAGGTCTTTCTTTGAAAAAACTCCTCTCAAACACTCCTTTATGCTTTGTAGAATAATTCTACATTATTTCCGATCAACAATATGTCATTCACATATACTTATCAGAAATGCTGTAGCACTCCCACTCACTTTCTTGTAAATACAGGCTTCACCGCAAGTCTCAGATAAAACTATATCCTTTGATCAACTTATCAAAGCGTATATTCCAACTCCGAGATGCTTGCACCAGTCCATAGATGGATCGCCGGAGCTTGCATATTTTGTTAGCACCTTTAGGATTGACAAAACCTTATGGTTGCATCATATACAACTCTTCTTTAATAAATCCATTAAGGAATGCAGTTTTGTTTATCCATTTGCCAGATTTCATAAAATGCGGCAATTGCTAACATGATTCAGACTTAAGCATAGATACGAGTGAGAAACTCTCATCGTAGTCAACACCTTGAACTTGTCGAAAACCTTTTGCGAAAATTCTAGCTTTGTAGATAGTAACACTACTATCAGCGTCCGTCTTCCTCTTGAAGATCCATTTAATCTCAACGGCTCGCCAATCATTGGGCAAGTCAATCAAAGTCCATACTTTGTTCTCATACATGGATCTCATCTCAGATTTCATGGCCTCAAGCCATTTCACGGAATCTGGGCTCACCATCGCTTCTTCATAGTTCGTAGGTTCGTCATGGTCAAGTAACATGACCTCCATAACAGGATTACCGTACTACTCAGTGCGGATCGTGCTCGTTGATCTACTGAAGTTCTATAGTAACTTGATCCAAGTTTCATGATCATCATCATTAACTTCCTCTCTTGTTGGTGTAGACATCATCGAACTGATTTACGTGGATGAACTATTTTCCAATTCGGGAGAAGGAACAATTACCTATCAAGTTCCACTTTCCTCCCACTCACTTCTTTCGAGAGAAACTCCTTCTCTAGAAAGGATCCATTCTTAGCAATGAATTTGCCTTCGGATCTGTGATAGAAGGTGTACCCAACAGTCTCCTTTGGGTATCCTATGAAGACGCATTCTCCGATTTGGGTTCGAGCTTATCAGGATGAAACTTTTTCACATAAGCATAGTAACTCCAAACTTTAAGAAACGACAGCTTAGGTTTATTGCTAAACCATAGTCCATACGATGTCGTCTCAATGGATTTAGATGGTGCCCTATTTAATGTGAATGCAGCTGTCTCTAATGCATAATCCCAAAACGATAGTGGTAAATCGGTAAGAGACATCATAGATCGCACCATATCTAATAAAGTACAGTTATGACGTTCGACACACCATTACATTGTGGTGTTCCAGGTGGCGTGAGTAGTGAAACTATTTCACATTGTTTTGACTGAAGGCCAAACTCGTAACTTCAAATATTTTACCTCTGCGATCATATCGTAGGAACTTTTATTTTCTTGTTACGATGATTCTCCACTTCACTCTGAAATTCTTTGAACTTTTCAAATGTTTCAGACTTGTGTTTCATCAAGTAGAGATACCCATATCTGCTCAAATCATTTGTGAAGGTTAGAAAATAATGATACCTGCCGCGAGCATCAACACTCATCGGACTGCATACATCAGTATGTATTATTTCCAACAAATCTGTTGCTCACTCCATTGTTCCGGAGAACGGAGTTTTAGTCATCTTGCCCATAAGGCATGGTTCGCAAGCATCAAGTGATTCATAATCAAGTGATTCCAAAATCCCATCAGCATGGAGTTTCTTCATGCGCTTTACACCAATATGACCTAAACGGCAGCGCCACAAATAAGTTGCACTATCATTATTAACTTTGCATCTTTTGGCTTCAATAATATGAATATGTGTATCACTATGATCGAGATCCAACAAACCATTTTCGTTGGTGTGTATGACCATAGAAGGTTTTTATTCATGTAAATAGAACAACAATTGTTCTCTAACTTACATGAATAACCGTATTGCAATAAACATGATCAAATCATATTCATGCTCAACGCAAACACCAAATAACACTTATTTAGTCTCAACACTAATCTCGAAAGTATAGGGGAGTGTGCGATGATGATCATATCAATCTTGGACCCACTTCCAACACACATCGTCATCTCACCCTTTACTAGTTTCTGTTTATTCTGCAACTCTCGTTTCGAGTTACTACTCTTAGCAACTGAACCAGTATCAAATGTCGAGGGGTTGCTATAAACACTCGTAAAGTACACATCAATAACATGTATATCAAATATACCTTTGTTCACTTTGCCATCCTTCTTAGCCGCCAAATACTTGGGGCAGTTCCACTTCCAGTGACCAGTTCCTTTGCAGTAGAAGCACTCAGTCTCAGGCTTAGGTCCAGACTTGGGCTTCTCCACTTGAGCAGCAACTCGCTTGCCGTTCTTCTTGAAGTTCCCCTTCTTCCTTTGCCCTTTTCTTGGAACTAGTGGTCTTGTTAACCATCAACACTTGATGTTTTTCTTGATTTCTACCTTCACCGATTTCAGCATCACGAAGAGGTTGGGAATCGTTTCCGTTATCCCTTGCATATTATAGTTCATCACGAAGTTCTAGTAACTTGATGATAGTGACTAGAGAACTCTGTCAATCACTATCTTATCTGGAAGATTAACTCCCACTTGATTCAAGTGATTGTAGTACCCAGACAATCTGAACACATGCTCACTGCTTGAGCTATTCTCCTCCATCTTTTTAGCCATAGAACTTGTTGGAGACTTTGTATCTCTCAACTCGGGTATTTGCTTGAAATATTAACTTCAACTCCTGGAACATCTCATATGGTCCATGACATTCAAAACGTCTTTGAAGTCCCGATTCTAAGCCGTTAAGCATAACGCACTAAACTATCAAGTAGTCATCATATTGAGCTAGCCAAACTTTCATAACGTCTGCATCTGCTCCTGCAATAGGTATGTCACCTAGCGGTGCATCAAGGACATAATTCTTCTGTGCAGCAATGAGGATAATCCTCAGATCACGGATCCAATCCGCATCATTGCTACTAACATCTTTCAACATAGTTTTCTCTAGGAACACATATAAAACATAGGGAAGCAACAATGCGAGCTATTGATCTACAACATAGATATGCTAATACTACTAGGACTAAGTTCATGATAAATTAAAGTTCAATTAATCATATTACTTAAGAACTCCCACTTAGATAGACATCCCTCTAATCCTCTAAGTGATCACGTGATCCAAATCAACTAAACCATGTCCGATCATCATGTGAGATGGAGTAGTTTCAATGGTGAACATCACTATGTTGATCATATCTACTATATAATTCACGCTTGACCTTTCGGTCTCCATGTTCTGAGGCCATATCTCATTATATATGCTAGGCTCACAAGTTTAACTTTGAGTATTCCGCGTGTGCAACTGTTTTGCACCCGTTGTATTTGAACGTAGAGCCTATCACACCCGATCATCACGTGGTGTCTCAACACGAAGAACTTTCGCAACGGTGCATACTCAGGGAGAACACTAATACTTTGATAATTTAGTGAGGGATCATCTTATACTGCTACCGTCAATCAAAGCAAAATAAGATTCATAAAAGATAAACATCACATGCAATCAATATAAGTGATATTATATGGCCGTCATCATCTTGTGCTTGTGATGTGACACCCCCGATTCAATCGTACACTAATCATGCACGCAAATGTGTACGATCAAGATCAAGGACTCACGGGAAGATATCACAACACAACTCTAAAACATAAGTAAGTCATACAAGCATCATAATACAAGCCAGGGGCCTCGAGGGCTCGAATACAAGTGCTCGATCATAGACGAGTCGTGAAGCAACAATATCTGAGTACAGACATAAGTTAAACAAGTTTGCCTTAAGAAGGCTAGCACAAATTGGGATACAGATCGAAAGAGGCGCAGGCCTCCTGCCTGGGGGCCTCCTAACTACTCCTGGTCGTCGTCAGTGGGCTGCACGTAGTAGTAGGCACCTCCAGTGTAGTAGTCGTCATCGTCGGTGGCGTATGGCTCCTGGGCTCCATTGTCTGGTTGCAGCAATCGAGTAGAGATAGGGGGAAAAGGGGGAACAAGGCAACCGTGAGTACTCATCCAAAGTACTCGCAAGCAAGGAGCTACACTACATATGCATGGATATACGTGTAAAGGGCCATATCAGTGGACTGAACTGCAGAATGCCGTAATAAGAGGGGATAGCTAATCCTGCCGAAGACTACGCTCGGCAGCCTCCGCCTTGCAGCATGTAGCGTAGAGTAGATCAAGTCCTTCAAGTAGCATCACATAGCAATAATCCTACCGGAGATCCCTCCTCGTAACCACGAGAGAGAGCGACCACCGGGTTGTATCCGCACTTGGAAGGGTGTGTTTTATTAAGTATCCGGTTCTAGTTGTCATAAGGTCAAGGTACAACTCCAAGTCGCCCTGTTATCAAGATCACGGCTATTCGAATAGATTAACTTCCCTGCAGGGTGCACCACATAACCCAACACGCTTGATCCCATTTGGCCGGACACACTTTCTGGGTCATGCCCGCCGCGGAAGATCAACACGCCGCAGCCCCACCTAGGCTCAACAGAGAGGTCAAGACCGCCGGTCTAAACCTAAGCGCCGCATGGGTCCGGGCCCATCGCCTCGAGCACACCTGCAAGACGCTATGTGACGCGGAAGCATACCTAGCCTAGTGGCGTTCGGTCCAATCCGGGCGCGCCGCTTCGGCCGACGTCACGAAGTGCTTCGGCCGATACCACGACGCCGAAAGTGCCCATATCTCTCCCACGAGTTGGTTAGTGCGTATAGGCCCGTGAGTCTGACTCGGATCAAATACCAAGATCTCGTTAAGCGTGTTAAGTATCCGCGAACGCCGAACAGGCTAGGCCCACCTCTCTCCTAGGCGGTCTCAACCCGCCTGTCGCTCCGCCACAAAGATCCACTCGCGGGTGCTCCATCAGCCGACCCGACTTTAGTCTCCACATGTATCATGTATAAGTATATAGTATATACCCGAGATCACCTCCCAAGTGATCACGGCCCGATAGTATAGCACAGCAGACAGACAAGAATGCAGGGCCACAGATGAAAATACTAGCATCCTATACTAAGCATATAGGATTGCAGGTAAAGGTAACAAATAAAGAGTAACAAGGACAAAGCTATGCATCAGGATAGGTATAACGGAAAGCAGTAACATGCTACACTACTCTAATGCAAGCGGTATAGAGTAGAATAGGCGATATCTGGTGATCAAGGGGGCTTGCCTGGTTGGTCTCGGCAAGAGAGAGGGGTCACAACTCCGTAGTCGAACCGGGCAAAGCAGCGTCGGTCTCAGATTCTACCGGAGAGAAGAGGGGGAAGAAACAATGAATACCATGTAAACAGATGCATATCGATGCATGACAAGACAAGTAACGATGCTAGGCGTGCCCTAACGTGGTATGAGGTGATACCGGTTAAGGGGGGAAACATCCGGGAAAATATCCCCGGTGTTTCGTGTTTTCGGGCAGAGGATCCGGAGGAGGAAAGTTGCGAGTTCGATAGGTTAGGGGTGTGTGGCGGACGAACGGACTGCGTATCCGGATTCGTCTCGTCGTTCTGAGCAACTTTCATGTAGAAAGTTTTCCCATCTGAGCTACGGTTTATTTTATATTAATTTTTAAAGTTTTAAATCATTTTTAGGATTAATTTAAATATTTTAATTCAACATTATCCAGAATAGTGCTTGCTGATGTCAGCATGACGTCATCAGTCAACAGAGGTGTTGATCGGTCAAGTCGACGCGTGGGTCCCGCATGTCATTGACTATTTTAGTTAATGAAGTTAATCGGTTAATTAGGTTAATTAATCTTAATAAGTTACTTTAAAAAGAATTAACTAAGTTAATTATTTAGTTAATTAATTAATTAATATTTAATTTTATCTATCTAGTTACTTATTTATTTATTTATTTATTTAATTTTATTAAATTTTTTAGAAACTGCTTCGGGCGGGGCCCCTAGTCAAGGGTCTTGGGGCCTAGCGGTTGCCGGGTACGAGGTGCGTTGTAGGCGACCCGACGAACCGCAGGAGCGGAGGGGTGATGCAAAGACCACGGCAAGAGATGGTCAGGGCGAGGCCACGGGCGGGCGGGCCGTGGCAAGGCAGACGGTCGCCGAGTGGCGCCGAGAGGTCATGCGTCTGGCGGCAACAAGTGCCGCCGGATGCTGACGGAGGGCGTCTGGCGGGCGCGACGGCTTGCGCCTGGCCCGTGGCCGAGCGCTGGGCTCGCTGGGATCCGCCGGCAGGAGGAGCCGGTCGAGGAGGCGCTAGGGAGGGGAGAAGAGGCGCGGGCGCAGGGCATGGATGCCCAGGGCGCGCGGCACACGGGCGGACGCGGCGACCGCTGTGTAGGGGCAAGTCCGGGCGCGGGCTAGAACGGGACAATGGAAGGAGAGGAGGGGCGCGGCTCACAGGGGAGGAAGTAGGGTCAGGGCAGCGGGGCTCGGGGTGGATGCCGGGGACGACGTGCGGCGGGGAAGCAGGCCGGCGGGGGAGGGGCTCCGGTGAGGCGGCGTTCTCCGGGCGCGGGGCGGCGAGGTCATCGCGGCGACGGGCGACGGGATCGGGGGGTTTTCCCCGATCCAGATCCAGCCGAGGGAGGGGGAGGAGGCCGGGAGGTGCTGCGCCGGCGAGGTGGCGGTCCGGTGAGGGCGTCGAGCGGCGGCGGGGTCCAGAGCGCCGGAAGCGGTCGTCGGGGTTCATCCCCGATCCAAATCTGGATCGGGGGAGGGGGAGGAGGAACGTGGGGAGTGAGTGGGGGAGTGGGGAACGATGGGGGGGAGTGGGGGTGACGCTAGGGTTCGGTCGCCCCAGGGGGTGCTGTAGGCACCAGCTGGGCCGGCCTGGTTGGCCTGATGGCCTGTTGGGCCATGGTCCAGCGGGGGGGGGTGTCTCTTCTATTGCCTTTTTTTGTTCTTTCTTAGTTTTGTTTTCTGCTTTTATATTTTCTTTTCCTTTTATTATTTGTAGTTTCATTTATTTTTAGTTTTATAAAATTACCACTAGTGCCTAAATTTGTATTTATCAACAAACTACTGTGAGATTAATTATTAACACATAATAAAATAGTATGATTATTTTATAAATTCAATAGTCATTTGTTTAATTGTTTTCACTACTGTTTTAATTGTTTTAGCGCCTTTAAACATTTTATCAAGGTTTGGTTTCTCCACCATAACTACTTACGATTTATTTGACATAACCAGAACATTTTATTTTTGATTTTTGAAAACTTTTGTTGTTTGCCTGATTTTAAATTGAATTCAAATCGGTTTCGAACTAATGCGAGATTAACCACAGTAATTGAGGTGATGTGGCATCATTAGTGGAGGATTACTGTAGCGTAACTATTCGGGCGTCACAATTCTCCTCCACTACAAGAAATCTCGTCCCGAGATTTAAGAGGGGTGTAAGGGGGGAAGTTTGGTAACGAATCTAGCGGGTCTTCTCATCCTGGCTTGCTCTTCTCGAAGAGGCCGGTCCACTACATTGATGTCTTCATTTCGGCCGCTTGTGTAATCATGAGGAAGTCGGCATCCTTTCTTCGAACTCCATCGCATTTCTTACGAATAGGTAAGGGCAGGTTGATAACAATAGGATGCTATAAGGGATAATCATCCGGGTTATCCCATGAATGAACACATGACTATCTCTCGAGTTGAACAAATGAAACACATCGAGAGCAAAGTAAGACAGTACAATAAGAAGTTTCAAGCGGATAGACAATCGTTCGATGCCTGTTACAGGGCGTGAAAACGGTTCAAAGCAATCGAGAATAAGTATTGCGTCTTATACCAGAATAGATCAACAGGCAGGTGGCCCGTGAATTACATACAAAGTCAAGCACGAGGAATAACTTTGACAACAGGGTGTACAGGAGAGTCAGGTTTTGATCCTGTGGAACTGTGGGTTATGGGCCCACCATGTGGGTTAAACGTTGAAAGAGCGGTGGCATCTTGCACGGTTATGATAGCAAGGCATGCCAGAGAATATCCTGTCAGTTATGTCGGTAACAACGTCGGTACCAAGGGCGAGGGACGAAGAGAATCATTTTCCTGCTCGTTGAACGAGGCGGGCCAATAGGCAAGGTTCTCGTCCATTGGTGGCTACCGGAATGTCATCAACAATAGTAACAGGGTCTTACTGACAGAATTGTACACCGAGGTGTTTACAAAATCAGTGACTTATTACTGCTTAGATCATATAAATCACAAGCAACGTTAATCCAACCAATGGAAAGGAAAATATGACTATCAGATTAAACAGATCAATGGAAAGGAAAATAGTGATTACACACGATTATTAGGAATATATCCTTCCCATGTACAAGCAGAACATGGCATACAGGGTAGGAGAGCAAGTACCCAACCATTCAGATAAGAGGGAAGGATTAATCAAGATGTTACCCATACAACGATGTTTGGATAACTGACCAAGAAACATTTAGCATCGCGCCCCTAATGTTCTTGTTGAAGAGCGGAGTATCATAGTCATGCTTCAAGGTAGCAATGATATAGTGTTTCAATCAAGGGCCGCTTTGGATACACAAATGATCCATCAGAGCAACTTATACAATACGCCTTACACTTTCCTCCAGGAAGAATGGTTATCCTTGCAATTTTTTTTTTGTAATGATAGATCCTCCACCAGGGGTGCTAGGCATGACATCATATTACCGGGTCATCAAAGGATCAACATCATAACTCTTGGAAAGTTGTCCCAACCATCATATCTCGACCGAGATTCATATCCAATTGGTGTCATGATACCTCGGACTCAGGGGTCCGAGAGGAAAAGGTGCAACACAAATCGATTTAAATGACATTGCAAGATTCTCGAGAAATGAACTATGGGAGCGGGTTTCAAGCAATAGTTCATCATTAAACCAAGGAGGGATGAGAAGGTGGCTGATGGGCTCAACGACAATTCATCGAGAATTCCAAACGGATGGATTTCCACGATAATGTGAACAAGAAGATGACATTTGTTAGATCAAATGATATAATGGGACATGCTCGAGGAAAACATACATAATTAAACATTGGTTGAACGGTGCACCGAAATATGGATTGGGTTGCACGGCCAATGTTAGAATGGTGATTCAATTATCGAAAGACTTAGAATGAACTATCGCCCATTCACTTCAAAGCAATAGGGTTGCTAGAAGTTTTGAATTCACACGTCATAGCTCAATTGTCGGTAATCCGGTTGAAAACAATACGGGGACCAAGGAATGAACGAAGATGGCAAGAAGTATTATGATATCAAGAATTCTTAAGAGGTGGTGAAATTCTCACCACATTCTTGACAAAAAGAGATGGTAATACTTCCGAGGTAAGGAAGAACAATTGCTGGATAGCAAGGAACTCAAGGTATAACACCAAACATGAACAAGCTTGTGTTGGTGGGAAGGCAATAAAGTGGTCGATGATAATACAATTCATCGAGGGCAAGGATGGTATTTCTCATCATGAATTCAATTGATATCCTGGATGAGCTCAGAAAATGTTGATGATCACGACACCTTTGTCGCGAGAGTTCATGAAGATGTAATCGATCGGCGACGACATCAAGTCAAAGTAATGATGAAGTGAAAGGTTATTGGAACCAAGGGTACGACACAAACTCGAAACCAAGCTTGTTGTTCAAGGCGAAATGATATGACAATGAGGATCGACGTAAGGTTAGTTCATCGTCGAAAATTGTGCTCCGAGAAGAAGGACCGGGTAGCACAGTTACAATCGTCATGACAATGATATAGCCAAACAGGCTAGGAATGGCGTGATCGGGTACAAACTCGTACTTATAGAAGCTTACTGAAGAGTTGTTGAACCGTAGAGCGGACTCGGTTCAGTTATCGGTGTCTTTGAGTGTTTAACAACTCAGAGTCCATGAAAAATTGTAATCAGTGTGAAGGTAGTACTTGATGAAGAACTCATAAGAAGTTATGCAGTTCCATGATAATCTCGAGATACCAGGGGGGTAATACTCGATGACAGATCAAAGTAGAAGTTGGACTGGGGTATTGCTCTACCAAAGACAAGTGCTTAAACTTGCACGAGAAATGGTATTTAAAAGAGAACATGGTCGGAACCACGATTCCAAAAGGCCAGATCCCAGATATAAGATGAACTTATACCAAAGGAATAATTAATTTAGGAGAAGCTTTAATGATAAGATCTACATCGTGTCCATGGGCATGAACACTAAGTTCAAGGTCGACTCCCACTTCTCCAATGCATAACCTTTCATTCACTTCTCACCTTCGAGGAAGTTGTAGTGTTGAAATTTTATCTGGCAAAATACCAGAAGCGTATGACTCATGAAAACAGTCGAGTTCACACATATTAAGGAAGGCATAGGTTCCACCCATCAGGGTATCGTGGAAATATATACCACAAGCTTCAATAGAAATACCACCAGCTCGAAAGCTGAGCAGGGCTGAAAGCGAGGATACAATTTACCAAAGGCAATATGTATCGGAGAAAGAACTCACAAAGTGATTAATTATGAAGGACACTGTCGGATAACAATCCAACAAAGGACTTGATGGTCCACAAAGGATCTGATATGAGTATCGATACTCAACCAGAAGAGGAAGGCATGCAAATGCAACAGGTTATGGAAGCATCTGAATAATTCGCAGCTTAAATGCAAAGGAATTATGATTTCCAAAACAAAGGATCAGAAGCAGACGTTCTGATCAAGGATGGATCAATTGAATATACCAGAGGCACAATCGATTTACGTATAGTTTGGTCGAGAACCAGCTCATGTTCAAAATGATGTCTGAACCGGAAAGATATTTTAGAAGGGTTGATAGATGATTGTGTGCATTCGCACACATGTTGAACCAATAGGATCAAAATGACGGTGTCAAAAGATACTAGTGAATATTGCCAGATATATGGGAAGCATCCATAATGCAAGTAGACAAGTATTTGCAGAGCAATAAAGCGGCTAAGGATTTTCGGAGGATTGAATAGTATTTCAAAGACTTTTGTGAAACACCTGAACAACTGGGGATGAGCGGATACTCGGAAAGTGCGGGAAATTATTCTTAGGGGTATTCAGGTGGCAAAGAACTGCAAGGCAGTAGGTGCAAAGTATTCTCGGAACATTAGAGAGAATTTCAGGGTATCTTGTAATAACAAGATTAACTGGGAATAAAAGTAAGAACGACAGGCGTAAGTATTTATCCATAGGGATGTTTCGGTGGTAGGGAATTGCAAAAGCGACAGGCACAAGGTCTCGAGAGAATATCGGAGAGTATCTTCAAATTCTTCCGGTTCACGGAGCAATCACTGTAGTGAGGGGTTCTTCGAGGAAGTAGTAACGAGATCCTAAAGTTAGATTTTAGTAAAAAATCATTTAACCCGAATAGAAGAGAGTTCAGAATCCCAGAGTAAAGATCGAGGAGTAAAAGATCCTAATACCACCCAATGGCGACGTGGGCCCGTAAGCCGCACAGCCATGTTAGTAAAAGTTTTTCAATGTCTAGACTCGACTTCGGCCAAGGAGTTGGAAAGGGGGATTCCTACAGCCAGTCGGCTCTGATACCAACTTGTGACGCCCCCGATTCAATCGTACACTAATCATGCACGCAAATGTGTACGATCAAGATCAAGGACTCACGGGAAGATATCACAACACAACTCTAAAACATAAGTAAGTCATACAAGCATCATAATACAAGCCAGGGCCTCGAGGGCTCGAATACAAGTGCTCGATCATAGACGAGTCAGCGGAAGCAACAATATCTGAGTACAGACATAAGTTAAACAAGTTTGCCTTAAGAAGGCTAGCACAAACTGGGATACAGATCGAAAGAGGCGCAGGCCTCCTGCCTGGGTCCTCCTAACTACTCCTGGCCATCGTCAGCGGGCTGCACGTAGAAGTAGGCACCTCCGGGGGTAGTAGTCGTCATCGTCGGTGGCGTCTGGCTCCTGGGCTCCATCGTGCAGTTGCAGCAATCGAGTAGAGATAGGGGAAAAGGGGAACAAGGCAACCGTGAGTACTCATCCAAAGTACTTAAGCAAGGAGCTACACTACATATGCATGGATATACGTGTAAAGGGCCATATCGGTGGACCGAACTGCAGAATGCCGTAATAAGAGGGGATAGCTAATCCCGTCGAAGACTACGCTCGGCAGCCTCCACCTTGCAGCATGTAGTAGAGAGTAGATCAAGTCCTCCAAGTAGCATCACATAGCAATAATCCTACCCGCGATCCCTCCTCGTAACCACGAGAGAGAGCGACCACCGGGTTGTATCTCGCACTTGGAAGGGTGTGTTTTATTAAGTATCCGGTTCTAGTTGTCATAAGGTCAAGGTACAACTCCAAGTCGCCCTGTTACATCAAGATCACGGCTATTCGAATAGATTAACTTCCTGCAGGGGTGCACCACATAACCCAACACGCTTGATCCCATTTGGCGGACACACTTTCTGGGTCATGCCCGCCGCGGAAGATCAACACGCCGCAGCCCGACCTAGGCTCAACAGAGAGGTCAGACGCCCGGTCTAAACCTAAGCGCGCAGGGTCCGGGCCCATCGCCTCGAGCACACCGCACGCTATGACGCGGCCGGAAGCAGACCTAGCCTAGTGGCGTTCCAGTCCAATCCGGCGCGCGCCGCTCAGTCGCTGACGTCACGAAGTGCTTCGGCTGATACCACGACGCCGAGTGCCCATATCTCTCCCACGTAGTTGGTTAGTGCGTATAGGCCCGTAGCCAGACTCAGATCAAATACCAAGATCTCGTTAAGCGTGTTAAGTATCCACGAACGCCCGAGCAGGCTGCCCACCTCTCTCCTAGGCGGTCTCAACCTGCCCGTCGCTCCGCCACGAAGATCCACTCATGGGTGCTCCACCACCAATTCCGACTTTTAGTCTCCACATGTATCATGTATAAGTATATAGTATATACCGAGATCACCTCCCGAGTGATCATGGCCCGATAGTATAGCACAATGCAGACGGACAAGAATGTAGGGCCACAGATGAAAATACTAGCATCCTATACTAAGCATATAGGATTGCGGTAAAGGTAACAACTTGAGTAACAAGGACAGGCTATGCATCGGATAGGTATAATGTAGCAAGAACATGCTACACTACTCTAATGCAAGCAGTATAGAGTAGAATAGGCGATATCTGGTGATCAAGGGGGGCTTGCCTGGTTGCTCCGGGCAAGAGAGGGGTCGTCAACTCCGTAGTCGAACTGGGCAGCAACAGCGTCGGTCTCGTAGTCTACCGGAGAGAAGAGGGGCAAGAAACAATGAATACCATGTAAACAGATGCATATCGATGCATGACAAGACAAGTAACGATGCTAGGCGTGCCCTAACGTGGTATGAGGTGATACCGGTTAAGGGGGGAAACATCCGGGTAAATATCCCCGGTGTTTCGTGTTTTCGGGCGGAGGATCCGGAGGGGGAAGTTGCGAGTTCGATAGGTTAGGGGTGTGTGGCGGACGAACGGACTGCGCATCCGGATTCGTCTCGTCGTTCTGAGCAACTTTCATGTAGAAAGTTTTCCCATCTGAGCTACGGTTTATTTTATATTAATTTTTAAAATTTTAAATAATTTTTAGGATTAATTTAAATATTTTAATTCAACATTATCCAGAATAGTGCTTGCAGATGTCAGCATGACGTCATCAGTCAACAGAGGTGTTGACTGGGTCAAGCTGACGCGTGGGTGCCGCATGTCATTCACTATTTTAGTTAATTAAGTTAATCAGTTAATTAGGTTAATTAATCTTAATTAGTTACTTTAAAAAGAATTAACTAAGTTAATTATTTAGTTAATTAATTAATTAATATTTAATTTTATCTATCTATTTACTTATTTATTTATTTAATTTAATTTAATTTTTTTTAGAAACCGTTCTGGGGCGGGGCCCCCTAGTCAGTGGCCCGGGGGGGCCTAGCGGGTGCTGGGTACGGGGTGCGGGCGTTGTAGGCGCCCGACCCGGGCGACGAACCGCAGGAGCGGAGGGGCGATGCAAAGACGGCCTCGGGCGCCAGAGATGGCCGTGGCAAGTGACGGTCACGGAGGAGGGCGCCGAGAGGAGGCCGCGTCCGGGCGGAAACAAGTGCGGCCGGGCGCGGCGGGCGGCGACGGGAGGGCGATGGCGGGCGGGCGACGGCTTGCGCCGGTGGCCGTGGCCGGAGCTGGGGCTCGCCGGGATCCGCCGGCAGGAGGAGCCGGTCGAGGAGGCGCGCTAGGGAGGGGAGAAGAGGCGCGGCGGGGCGCAGGGCATGGATGCCCCAGGGGCGCGCGGCACACGGGCGGACGCGGCGACCGCTGTGTAGGGGCATGTCCGGGCGCGGGCTAGAACGGGACAGAGGAAGGAGGGGAGGGGCGCGGCTCACAGGGGAGGAAGTAGGGTCAGGGCAGCAGGGCTCGGGGTGGATGCCGGGGACGACGTGCGACAGGGAAGCAGGCCGGCGGTGGAGGGGCTCCGGTGAGGCGGCGTTCTCAAGGCTGGGCGGCGAGGTCATCAAGGGCGACGGGCGACGGGATCGGGGGGTTTTCCCCGATCCAGATCCAGCCGAGGGAGGGGGAGGAGGCCGGGAGGTGCTGCGCCGGCGAGGTGGCGGTCTGGTGAGGGCGTCGAGCGGCGGCGGGGTCCAGAGCGCCGGAAGCGGTCGTTGAGTTCATCCCGATCCAAATCTGGATCGGGGAGGGAGGAGGAACGTGGGGAGTGAGTGGGGGAGTGGGGAACGATGGGGGAGTGGGGTGACGCTTAGGTTCGGTCGCCTGTGGGTGTCAGAGGCACCACTGGCACCTGGTTGGCTGATGGCCTGTTGGGCCATGGTCCAAATGGGGTGTCTCTTCTATTGCCTTTTTTGTTCTTTCTTAGTTTTGTTTTCTGTTTTTATATTTTCTTTTCCTTTTATTATTTGTAGTTTCATTTATTTTTAGTTTTATAAAATTACCACTAGTGCCTAAATTTGTATTTATCAACAAACTACTGTGAGATTAATTATTAACACATAATAAAATAGTATTATCATTTTATAAATTCAATAGGCATTTGTTTAATTGTTTTCACTACTGTTTTAATTGTTTTAGCGCCTTTAAACATTTTATCAAGGTTTGATTTCTCCACCATAACTACTTTCATTTATTTATTTGACACAACCGTAACATTTTAGTTTTGATTTTTGAAAACTTTTGTTGTTTGGCTGATTTTAAATTGAATTCAAAACGGTTTCGAACTAATGCGACATTAACCACAGTAATCGAGGTGATGTGGCATCATTAGTGGAGGATTACTGTAGCGTAACTATCCAGGCGTCACATGTGATCTCCATCTCCGAAGCACCTCCATGATCACCATCGTCACCGGCGCGACACCTTGATCTCCATCGTAGCATCGTTGTCGTCTCGCCAATCTTATGCTTCTACGACTATCGCTACCACTTAGTGATAAAGTAAAGCATTATAGGGCGATTGCATTGCATACAATAAAGCGACAACCATATGGCTCCTGCCAGTTGCCCATAACACGGTTATAAAACATGATCGTCTCATACAATAAAATATAGCATCACGTCTTGACCCTATCACATCACAACATGCCCTGCAAAAACAAGTTAGACGTCCTCTACTTTGTTGTTGCAAATTTTTACGTGGCTGCTACGGGCTTAGCAAGAACCGTTCTTACCTACGCATCAAAACCACAACGACAGTTTGTCAAGTTGGTGTTGTTTTAACCTTCGCAAGGACCGGGCGTAGCCACACTCGGTTCAACTAAAGTTGGAGAAACTGACACCCGTTAGCCACCTTTGTTCAAAGCACGTCGGGAGAACCGGTCTCGAATAAGCGTACGCGTAATGTCATTCCGGGCCGCTTCGTCCAACAATACCGCCGAACCAAAGTATGAAATGCTGGTAAGCAGTATGACTTATACCGCCCACAACTCACTTGTGTTCTACTCGTGCATATGACATCTACGCATAAAACCAAGCTTGGATGCCACTGTTGGAGAACGTAGTAATTTCAAAAATTTCCTACGCACACACAAGATCATGGTATTGCATAGCAACGAGAGGGGAGAGTGTTGTCTACGTACCCTCGTAGGACGAAAGCGGAAGCATTAGCACAACACGGTTGATGTAGTCGTACGTCTTCACGATCCGACCGATCAAGTACCGAACGTACGGCACCTCCGAGTTCAGCACACGTTCAGCCCGATGACGTCCCTCGAACTCCGATCCAGCCGAGTGTTGAGGGAGAGTTTCACAAGACGACGGGCGTGGTGACGATGTTGATGTTCTACCGATGCAGGGCTTCGCCTAAGCACCACTACAGTATTATCGAGGTGGACTATGGTGGAGGGGGGCACCGCACACGGTTGGGAGAGATCAACTGATCAACTTGTGCGTCTAGAGGTGCCCCCCTGCCCCTGTATATAAAGGAGCAAGGGGGAGGTGCGGCCGGCCAGGGAGGAGGCACGCCAGGAGGAGTCCTACTCCTATCGGGAGTAGGACTCCCCCCTTTTCCATGTTGGACTAGGAGAGAGAGGGGGAAGAGGTGGATGGGAGGAAGGAAAGGGGGGGGGGGCGCCCCCCTCTCCTTGTCCTATTCAGACTGGGGGGCGCGGCCCTGCCCTGGCCTCCTCTCCTCTCTTCCACCAAGGCCCACTAAGGCCCATTAAGTTCCCGGGGGGTTCCGCCAAACTCCCGGTACTCCGGAAAAATCCCGATTTCACCCGGAACACTTCCGATATCCAAACATAGGCTTCCAATATATCAATCTTCATGTCTCGACCATTTCGAGACTCCTCGTCAAGTCCTTGATCATATTCGGGACTCCGAACAACCTTCGGTACATCAAAACATATAAACTCATAATATAACAGTCATCGTAACGTTAAGCGTGCGGACCCTACGGGTTCGAGAACTATGTAGACATGACCGAGACACGTCTCCGGTCAATAACCAATAGCGGAACCTGGATGCTCATATTGGCTCCCACATATTCTACCAAGATCTTTATTGGTCAGACCGCATAACAACATACGTTGTTCCCTTTGTGATCGGTATGTTACTTGCCCGAGATTCGATCGTCGGTATCTCAATACCTAGTTCAATCTAGTTACCGGCAAGTCTCTTTACTCGTCTTTGTAATACATCATCCATAACTAACTCATTAGTTGCAATGCTTGCAAGGCTTAAGTGATGTGCATTACCGGAAGGGCCCAGAGATACCTCTCCGACAATAGGAGTGACAAATCCTAATCTCGAAATACGCCAACCCAACAAGTACCTTTGGAGACACCTGTAGAGCTCCTTTATAATCACCCAGTTACTTGTGACGTTTGGTAGCACACAAAGTTTTCCTCCGGTAAACGGGAGTTGCATAATCTCGTAGTCACAGGAACATGTATAAGTCATGAAGAAAGCAATAGCAACATACTAAACGATCAAGTGCTAAGCTAACGGAATGGGTCAAGTCAATCACATCATTCTCCTAATAATGTGATCCCGTTAATCAAATGACAACTCATGTCTATGGCTAGGAAACATAACCATCTTTGATCAACGAGCTAGTCAAGTAGAGGCATACTAGTGATACGATGTTTGTCTATGTATTCACACATGTATTATGTTTCCAGTTAATACAATTCTAGCATGAATAATAAAAATTTATCATGAAATAAGGAAATAAATAATAACTTTATTATTGCCTCTAGGGCATATTTCCTTCGCTTGTACCAGACTTGAACGATACAAAGTGCGACTTGGCACACCGTAACACCACTTGGAATAAGGGGGTAGCTATCTCAAAAAACAATCAACAACTAAAAAACGGCGACCTGACACGTACACAATTTTAAACGATTGTTTTGATGGAGTCAAAAAGGAAAACTACCCCACTACGTATATATAGGCCGGAGCCTCCGCGCTTGCTTGCTAGGGTTGCTCTATTCACACATTCTCATCCTATCTAGATCTAAACAAGATAGCGGTGGTAACACTATCTTTCTCCCTTCAAAAAACATTGTCTTTCTATCCTCACCGCTGGTTACAGATCCGGACGTATCCCCCTCCGCCGGTGAAGGGGAGGAGGGGCAGCGTTAAGGCCGTCGTCGGCATCGAGGGAGGAGACCCACTGCCGGTCGCACCGTTGTATCTGGCCGAGCGCCGGCGTGGGAGGTCCTCCGATCCCTTTGTCGTTGCCTTAGTGTGGGAGGATCCGGCCTCCCGCCGCCCACCTATCCACATCCCGACGACCTTTAGGTATATCTTCCTTCGAAACCGCCTTAGCTCTACTTCCCCAGCTCGCTATGTCGGTGCATGTGCATCATTTTCTGCCTCTCAGCCCCTTTCGATCGGATGGTCCAATGTCACCTATTTTTCTTCTTCTATTGTTAGAGAAAAATCTACTTCATGGAGTCGAATCTTGTACTTGGTAACAAGAAATAAAGTAGGGGTGGGGGAATTTAGTATGTACATTGGACTTGGTACAAACAGGAAGGAAAGGGGGTGAAAGTAGTACAGACTGGTCATCCAATCGGTCTCTTGGTCAAAAAGGGAACTATCGGGGTAACGTTGTACACAATGGTATGACCAGGACTAGATTTGCTATCCACACATAGGAGTAGGTGGCTAGAGTGAACAAAAATGGGACCAACCCAGATATGTTTCTTGGATGTTTGTTTCTCGGGGCAACAAACTCTGAATCACTACTTTATGTCCCTGTTTAGGTACATGGTGCTAGAATGCTGGTGCACCCACTGTCCCATGCCCTTATACCAAATATTTAGCTATTCTTAATCTAATGCCCCTGGTAAAATGAAGCCATGCCACTGTATTAAGCCATGACAAGTTTAGCCAAATGTTTTTGCCTGTAATTGTTTGAGACTCTGACTGTTTCCATTGTAGCTTTTTGTGCAAACAGGGATATTCATTTCACCAGGTTGCTGTTGTGACCTTTTGGTGCACTGCACAAAACACTTCTTAAAAGAAGTGACTTTTGTGTTGTTTAACTGGAATGTCAGAATGGAACAGTTGATTCATTTCGGTGGAACTGCACAAAGGGAGATATGTGTTCCATCCTCATCATCCATATTGGCGCCATAACCTTCTTTTAGGTAAGAATGATATTTAATGCATGTGTTCATCTCTATTTTGTGACTCCCATGAGAAAATAATGCTATTGTTTACTAGTACACTTGTACTCGCTCACTGACAAAACCAAATCAGAAATAGAAGGCTAATTATGTACTTGGTTTCACCAACTGGTGAGGAGAAAGAAAAACAGAACATGAAGAGGAAGAAGAAGAAGAATAAACAGTGCCAAGGTGATCTTGCTGAAGCCATAGGCCTTAGTCGAGGCCATTCAAGGGCTCCGGTAACGTCTACCTTACATGTGAGACGATCCTCCAGGGAGCCCTTCCACTTCTGTTGTCTCTCCTGCAAGGTCACTTAATTAATTAGGAGTACTTAAGTAACACTAATTTATTGCTGCCTAATTTTCCTGTCGGAGTTAAACAAATCTTTAGTAGCACCTTATGTTGAATCATGTACGTGTGTATGTTTGTCTATGGAGGTGAATCATGTGGTGGAGCAGGGAGGGAATATTATTAGTGTCATGACATAATAGTGCTATTGTTTTGCATGTCAATTTATTTCCATTGGTTTAATGAGGCAATGTTTTGCGTATTGTCCATCATGAATTTGATGCTACTGTTAGAGTAATATGCTAATATCTTCCTATCCTTTCTCACCAAGCTAATGAAGGTTTCACCTTGTTCCTACTCATGCAAACAGGGATCATGTTGTGGCAATCATACATTTTAGTGGAACTACACAAGACAATACAATGAATTGTATCCCAGCCAGTGCTTTAGCTCTGCTGGAAGTTCTTGATAATCTTTCGATATAATCTCAGCACTGGTAAACAAGAGTGATTTCAACCATACATTTGAAGTCCACAAAAATATACACTATTGAGTGATTCCAGAGAGTGCTTTATCATCTCTTATGGGACTACATGAATAAGCTTTTTTCCTCAGGTTTGTACCGGCCTAAGGCCTTCATCCATATTAGTTTGATGTCATCTCTATTTGTATCGTGCTACTGTGATGAGAAACTCCGTTATCTTTGCACGTTAAAGTTTTGCAACCTATGATACATGGCAATGCTTTGAGTGTTGAGCTAATTGGGACTGATTAAATAAACAAATACCTCTCTTTAAGCAAGACTACTATGTTGCTAACTTTACCCATTAAGATAATGAGGGTGCTTCTATTTGTTAGTGTATGTTTCATCAACTATTCCCACTATTACAGTAATATCACTCTCTACATATATGTGCCAACAGGGATGCTCGATTTTGGTGGAACTGCACAAAAACTTTGGGTGCTTCATTGCCTCGACAGCTTCCTTCCTTTCTTGTCACCGCTAACTGGCTTGCATTCTTCCTTTGTCGTCACCGCTGTGGCTTATCTCGGCTTCGATCAAAGGAAATAGTAATTAATATGCTACCTCACACAGGTTGGTACTGGTCTTTATCCTGATTATTGTGCTTGTCATATGTATTGCTAATTTGGTATTGTGCTACTGTTTGCCGATTTCATAAAGGAGTAACTTGGAGCCTGAACTTGCAGGCAAATCATTACATTGGGTGATTTCACTAGAACTGCACAAAAAGATCAGATGGACAGGTACTTATGCTGCTGCCATGTACTCCAAAGTTCACTCAGACAAGCATCGATGTTGACAAGAAGAAGTGCCTATATTCATTCGAGTATCAACCGGCATCAACCAGTTGTCAAATTCCAAGTATTAGGAGAGTGAACGCCAAAAATATTGCTTGGCGCATAGCCCAGAAAAACGCAGTCCAGTCTTTGGTCCCAACTTGTGCCTTTTGGTTATCGGCACATATGGTAGCGAACTGTATGGCATGGCGTCTAAAGATTCCAGACAAGTTGGTTGACGCGTATATTCATCAGGCACTTAATCAGTCTGCACGCCAGGGATGCTCCATTTGAATTGAACTGCACAAAAAATTTGGGTGGTTCATTTTCTCAACCGCCTCCTTTCTTGTCTGCAATGTAGAATTTTGGCGAGCTACAGGACCAAGATGAGCCAGTAAACTAGTTGGATTAAAGTAGTGGCCAAGTTGCTCAAACCTCCCTCTGCACGAGGCCACTATTTGAGGATGAACCTACAAGCAAAGTTCAGATTATCTATGCTGCCTCTTATGTACTCGGAAGTTTACTCGTACAAGCATTAATTTTAGCAAGAAGTACCTCCGACTGAACACCATTTACCAGTATGTACCCTAGGTAATTAAAGTTCGTCCATGGGTGATATTGGTTGTCATCTCAATCATTTGGATGCAAAAACATACTGAACATATGTATATCTGAATCTTTTTGTGAATTGTCTATGAATATTGTCGTGTGATCTATCAATCATTTGGATGCATAGACATGTTGAACTTGTGTATATATGAATCTTTTGAGTTGTTGATTGTGAATGTTGGCTATGAATATGAACGTGTCCTGTGAACCTGAGTTTGATACGAATGTTTACATTTTCTGTTGTACTTGTGTATGAACTTGTTAGTATGCCTACTATGGGATTTGTGACGTGTGGGTGTCAACGGCACACCTTCTTCCTGAGAAGAATTGCACCTGCTTTGTTAGGGCAGCAACGGCGCATCAGCTCTTTTTAATCTTTCTGCTCTGTCTTCCCCCCTCCCCCGCTCAACCCCTGCCGTAATGTTTTCGGGCTCAAAACAAACATAGTACTGCGTTGTTTTTGGGGCTTGATGAAAAACCGAGTGCTTGTTTCTGTAGGTTGGCCCTCCCAGCAAATGGTCTGCTGGTCCACCACGGACTGGGAGGCTAAAAATACAAGTTGTATGGTGCAGAGGCAAGTAAAAAAAACGCCACCGAGAGCCATCCACTGAAAAAAAAATCGCTCCTGATGTGCTTCTTCAGTCGCACCGCCGGCCCCCTCTTTAATCCAGTTCGCTCGGGGATCTAGTTGGTATCATTTTTTTCCAGAGGGGGAACAAGTATCAGCTAGGCCTAGGTTTTGTTTTTTAACATGCGTAGCCGACGACATACGGAGACAGTGGTTTCAACTTATTTTATGAGATCCATACCGGCCTATGGGCTTTTTCTTAAAGATCGGCAGCCCAATGCATTTTTCTTAATAAAACACAGATCTCTGTTCTATTTATCTATATATAAGAATAATAATGTTGTCTCCAATTTATGTTTTCCCTTCTAACCACATTATATATATTTATATGATTACTATTATCGTATATTTTATAGCGACTTATATATACATTATAAAAACTTCCCACGTGTTATTAACTTATAAAAGTAAATCTTTAACAGAAGTTGGGAAGGAAAATCCTGGTTGTTTTTGACTCACAGGCAAGGAAAATCTTGGTGATTGCGTGCAAAATCTTGCAAAGATTTTAAGGACCAATGTAATAATAATGCGCTCATTTTTATTTTGAGCAATAACTCACTAATTTGTTAATTTTATATATAAAAATGTGTCGCTCCGGTTTATTTCTTGATATTAATTGCTCCTTCTAACCTAACATTATGTATAGAACGAGCCCAGCTAATTCGTGTATTTCAAGAAAATGCAAATGGGCTGGGATTTCTTAGAAAATATAAATAGGCCGCATTGACGCGAAATTATTTGTTCACCCAGCCCAGCAAATGGACAAAACATGGGTTAAATATATGCCACATTTTTGCAGGCTGACATGTGGGCCAATACGTCGAAGCCTACACAGGGCGTTGTCAACTTGGTCAACAAATGATTATGACATCCACAGCGATTGGATTTATATCCAACGGCCGGCATGCACCTTCAATCTCTTGTCTTCTTCCTCCAGCGTCGCCGGGACCGCCTGGTCCGGCCTCCGGCGGCTAGCGGCTCTTCTTAGCACGCATCGCCGCGAAGCGCTACCCCACCACCGGCCAGGCTATCCCTCCACCCCTCCACACCTCCTGTTATTCTCCACCGACTGCAGCCCCACGCCGCACCAGAACCAGTTATAAACCTTCTCCTTGTCTCAATCTGCGACTCCACTGCCGCGTCTTCCCATCTCCGGGCCGTTCCCGTCCGGGGCCTCGCCTCGTCCACCACCTCGCTGTGCTCGGTGCGGCATGGTCAACAAATGAGATTCATCGGAAGAGGACTGTACGTGGAGAGCCTGATGGCTGGAACCCACGAGGTCCATGGTGGCACACAAGGAAAGTTCCTCCTTATTAAGCTGAAAAAAATGTTTCCTCCCCCTGACAGCTGGGACCCACCGTCTGTATCTTCACACGGAACGAAGTGCCTCCTGGTTATGCAAAAAAATTATTTTTCCCGTTGACAGCTGGGACCCGTCAGATTTGGTGGCTGACTTGTGGGCCTACTAAGCGGACGTGTACGCAAGGCTTTGTCAACTTAATCAACAAATGATTCTAGCAGATGGACCATTGGATGTTAATCCAACAGCCATGCTCCTTCTTCAACATATGTTCTTGCTCCTGTCTCCCGTGGGCGGCACCGCGGTAGTGTTGCCGCGCACCCGAACCAGTCAAGTTTCCCACTCCTCTCCATCTGCGACTCCACTACAGCGTCTTCCCCATCTCCGATTCGTTCCAGTATGGGGCATCGTCGTCGTCCACCGGCCTTGGTGCGCTCGGCACGGTGTGGTCAACGTGGTCAAAAACCGAGAGTCATCGGAAGATGACTGTACGTGAGAGGCTGACAGTGGGGACGCACCACGCCCATGGATGCATGCATGCAACTGCATCCTTTTTACCCTGAAAAATAATGTTTTCTCCCCCTAACTGCTGGGACCCACCAGCTACATCTCGCACGCAAGGAAGTGCATCCATATTACGGGCAAAAAATGATTCGCCCCCTGACTGCTAGGACCCACCAACTACATCTTCGCACGCAAGGAAGTGCGTCCATATTACGGGCAAAAAACGATTCGCCCCCTGACTGCTGGGACCCACCAGCTACATCTTTGCACGCAAGGAAGTGCCTAACAGTCAGGACCCACAAGAGAACAGCACAAGATCGGCTGACACCTGGGACGTAGCTGCTCGAGCAGTATTTTTTCTTTTTGTTATTGTTGAGAAGGAGCAGGGTTTCAACTGGGCTATGGCCCATCTAGCCCAGGCTTATATTTTATGTTCAACATATGACCAACCCAACTATTTTTTTCTTTGTGAAAATGAGCCCAATTTATTTTTTCTGAAGAATACCCAATCCAGGCCTACTTATTTTTCTACGCCCTGATGGGATGCAACTCTTTCAAGACGACTGCAAATCTTGAAAGTAATATGAAATGGGTTGTAAATATAAAAATAGATAACAAATTGGCAATTACTTTATAATTTCTGAATTTTTCACATTTTCAGATTCCTATTTCACTAGGCTTTAACCTAATTTAAATATATATTCAAAGTACTTTAAATCTGGCTCGACATTTCGGTATTAAAAATAGTTTGGAACCCACAGAAAGATGCGAAATTTCGTTTAAATTTTAACCCTGGCCCTGGCCAACAAAAAAAATGGACTGCAATAAATTGCATAAGAAGTTACAATGAGCTATATATAAATTATTAAAAAAAATAGGGAATGGTCTGACTTGTGGGCCTATTAAGTTGACGCATATGCAAGATTTTTTTACTTATTATATACGTCAACAAACGATTTTAGCTCCAGTGACCGTACGATGTCCATCCAACGGTCGTAGTGCTTCTTCAACCTATGGTCTTCTTGCTCCAGCCGCCCAAAGCAGCGCCGGTCGTGTCGCGTGCTCCTGCCTCCCGTGGCCGGCTGTGATGTTGCGGAGGCCTCACCGCCCCTACTACTCCCACCGCTGGCCAGGCCATCCGCCTCTACTCACCCACACCCCCTGCTATTCTGCGGCGACGGCAGCCTCACACCGCACCCGAACCAGTGAACCCTCGTACTCCTCTCCGCGTGTGCTTCCACTGCCGCGTCTTCCCCGGCTTCGCGTCGTCCCCTTCCTAGGCCTCGCCGTCGTCCACCGCCGTGGTGCTCTCAGCGCGGCATGGTTAATGTGGTCAAGGAACGACTTCCATCGGAAGAGTACTGTACGTGGAGAGGCTGACAGCTGGGTCCACAGCCGCAGCAAGGAAGTGCCTCCTTATTACGCGGAAAATAATGATTCCTCCACCTAACAGTAGGGACCCACCGGACGGGCCACCGTATTTCACGAAAAAAAGACGTTTCCCCCTGACTGCCGGGACCCACCAGCTACATCATCGCACGCAAGGAAGTGCGTCCATATTACGGGAAAAAAATGATTCGCCCCCTGACTGTTGGGACCCACTAGCTACATCTTCGCACGTAAGGAAGTGTGTGACAGTCGGGACCCACCTGGTCGAAGCGTACGTAGCGTTGTCATTCTGGTCGCGAACGTGTACATACATACTGGTCGATCGGTCTGTCTGCAGGCTGCAGCGATGAACCGTGGCCGTGCAAGGAAGGGCACGTGTCGTAATAGAGGCGCGCACGTTTCATAGTAGAGGCGCGCACGTAGCATGTACACATACGTACAGCGTCCAAGGTGCAAGAAAGTAAATACGGCCACGTACGTACATACGGGCGGGATCTCGAACGCCTACTCGTGCATACGTACGGCCAGGGCTCGTGTTCATGGATGGGTCGGAACGGAGAAAATGCGTTGTCGTCGTGTTCATGGGGAGGCAACAGAATGTGTCGCGTTCATCGGGAGGCAACGGAACGCGTGCTGTTCATCAGGAGCCAACCGGCTTGGATGGTACAGCTGATGGAAACGAGGCCTGGCGTACCGCAGAACGGAAGAAATGGCCATGTGTTCGACCGGCCACGGTCGAAATGGGATCCTGTTCATCGGGAAGGGTCTGGCTACCGCAAAATGGAGGAAACGGACCTCCTACGGTTGAAACGGGGTCCTGTTAATCGGGAGGGGTGTGGCGTACCGCAAAACAGAGAAACATACTTGTGTTGGAGTGCTACAGTCAAAACGGGGGTCCTGTTCATCGGGAGGGGTGTGGTGTACCGCAAAACGGGACTCCACGTGATATTGTTCATCTCCACCGTCGACCTCCTCCAGCCTCCACAGGGCTCCTGTTCATCCACCGACGACCTCCTCCAGCCTCCACCTGCGACTGTTCATCCACGGGCTCCTGTTCATCCAGCCTCCACCGCGCGCTCCTCCACTGGCTACTATTCAATCAACCCTCTCCATGGGGTCCTGTTCAACCACCCCTCCACGGGCTACTGTTCATCCAGCCCTCCACCGGCTACTGTTCAACCAGCCCTCCATGGGGTCGTCCTGTTCATCCAGCCCTCCACGGGGTCCTGTTCATCCACCCCTCCACCGGCTCGATCGATCAGGGTACTGTTCATCCAGCGGCAACGACCTCTACTACCACGGGGTCCTGTTCATCCAACCCCCCACTGAGAACTGTTCATCAAAACCCCCCAACAACGCTCACTGTTCATCCAGAGGTAGCATCGATCGACTTCACTTAGCAGCAGTAGCGAAGGAATCACTCGGGTTCAGTTAACAGCAAGGGATCGATCAATCGCTCAGGTTATGTAACGCGTAGCCTGCAGTGCAATCGCTCGGGTTTAGTTAGAGCCCAATGCTTCGCTCGGGTTCAGTTAGAGCCCAACGCCTCGCACAATCGCTCGGCCCCCGACCACCCACAGTAACCGGGAACTCCGCGATATTTTCCTTGCCCTGGCTTCTACCACGGTTTTTTCCGTCATGAACGGCCCAAAGAATGTCATGCAGCCGTGTCTCTGGCCTGCCCAGGATGAAAAGCCCATTTTTTGTCATGATTTTTTGTCATAGAAGAAGGACCCCATCACATCTATGATGATACCAGGTTTTGTCACAATTATCGTCATAGAAGTGTCATAAGTATGACAGAAAAAATTTGTTCAGCCCAAAATTTCACGGATGTGTCTTTTTTTATAGTGCTATGAATATAATTTGGTTCTTCTCTGAATTCTTATATGCATGATTTGATATATTTGCAAGTCTCTTTGAATTATCGGTTTAGTTTGGCCTACTAGATTGATCTTTCTTGCAATGGGAGAAGTGCTTAGCTTTGGGTTCAATCTTGCGGTGCTCAATCCCAAAGGATGTAAAGGAACCCATACGTATTGTATTGTTGCCATCGAGGATAAAAAGATGGGGTTTATATCATATTGCTTGAGTTTATCCCTCTACATCATGTCATCTTGCTTAAAGCGTTACTCCGTTCTTATGAACTTAATACTCTAGGTGCATGCTGGATAGCGGTTGTTGTGTGGAGTAATAGTAGTAGATGCAGAACCGTTTCGGTCTACTTGACACGGATGTGTTGCCTATATTCATGATTATTGCCTTAGATATAATCATAACTATGCGCTTTTCTATCAATTGCTCGGCAGTAATTTGTTCACCCACCATAATACTTGCTATTTTGAGATAAGCCACTAGTGAAACCTATGGGCCCTGGGTCTACTTTACATCATATAAGTTTCCTATCTACAATTCTAGTTTACTATTTATTTTGCAATCTTTATTATTCCAATCTATAAAAAAATACCAAAAATATTTATCTTATTATCTTTATCAGATATCATTTTTGCAAATGGTCAGAAGGGATTGACAACCCCTTTATCGCGTTGGTTGCAAGGTTCTTGATTGTTTGTGCAGGTACTAGGTGACTCGCGTGTAGTCTCCTCTTTGGATTGATACCTTGGTTCTCAAAACTGAGGGAAATACTTGCGCTACTTTGCTGCATCACCCTTTCCTCTTCAAGGGAAAACCAACGCATGCTCAAGGGGTAGCAAGAAGGATTTCTGGCGCCGTTGCCGGGGAGATCTACGCCAAGTCAAGACATACCAAGTACCCATCATAAACTCTTCTCCCTCGCATTACATTATTTTCCATTCACCTCTCATTTTCCTCTCCCCCACTTCTAAAACTATTTTCGAAAACTGTTGCCTTTTCTTCGCCCTTCTTCTGTTCGATCTTTTGTTTGCTTGTCTTGCCATGTACCTTCTTTTTGCTTGCATCTTCGCTTGCTAAAATTTTATGGATCCTCATCCACTTGCTAATCTCTTTAAGAGATCCAATTACAATGAACCTATTGCTAGTGAGTTGAGTGCACTAGATTATCTTTATGAGGTTTTGCTTGAAATTCATGAATCTGAAATTTGTGATGAAGTACTTTATGAAGCGATTCACAATAGATCTTTGAATAAAAAGCATGATTGCGATGATTTTATTATAAATTCTATTGATGTAAATTGTGCTAATATATGCAAAACCCTAAGCTTGGGGATGCTAGTTTTTCCATGTCCTCTACTTGTTGCAATGATCATGATTGGGGTGATAGTGCTTCTTATGATCTTGAAAATTTATTTAAGCCCCAGGATGAATATGAGATTGATAATAGTGTTTGCAATATTATTTAAAGTGGGTTTGGAAGAGTGTCAACTTTAGATCCCACATATTTGGAGAATGTTCAATCTTATGAAATTTTTGATAAAAGTGGGTTTGGAGAGGTCATGACTTTAGTTAATGTTAATCCCACTATTTTGGAGGAGTGTCAACTTCGCATGCATGTGGATCGTGTTGAGAATATGTTATGTGATAGCTATATTGTTGAATTTTATTATGATCCTACATGTAATTATTATGAGAGAATAAAATATGGTTGTAAAAAAATTCATGTTACTAAATTACCTCTCGTTATGTTGAGATTGCTATTGTTTCTTTCCACTTCCTTGCATATGCTAGTTTTTGCTTTCTATGATAATTTGTTTGCCTATAAGATGCCTATTCATAGGAAGTATGTTAGACTTAGATGTGTTTGTCACGTGTTTCATGATGCTCTCTTTGTGCTTCAATTCTTGTCTTTCATGTGAGCATCATCGAAATCTCAATGCCCAGCTTAGGGCGTTAAACGATAGCGCTTGTTGGGAGGCAACCCATTTTTATTTTTGTTCTTTGCTTTTTGTTCCTGTTTAGTAATAAATAATTCATCATGCTACTTTTTATGATTGTGTTTTTATGTTTTAATTAGTTTTTGTGCCAAGTAAAGCCTTTAGGATCTTCTTGAATGATAGTAGTTTCATCTTGCTGAAAAAGAAAGAAACTTTAAGCTCACGAAAATAATTTTCATAAATCACAGAAAAGATATTTTACCCTGATTCGTTTTTCAGTAGATTAATATACAAATTACCCTGGTCGTCCTAATTTGGTAGAATTTTTGGAGTTCCAGAAGTATACGTTTGATATAGATTGCTACGGACTGTTCTGTTTTTGACATATTCTGTTTTTTAGGTGTGTTGTTTGCTTACTTTGATGAATCTATGGCTAGTATCGGGTGGGGGGTATGAACCATAGATAAGTTGGAATACAGTAGGTTTAACACCAATGTAAATAAATAATGAGTTCATTACCGCACCTTAAAGTGGTGATTTGTTTTCTTACACTAACGGAGCTCATGAGATTTTTTGTTTAAGTTTTGTGTTGTGAAGTTTTTGGATAAAGATTTGATGGATTTTGGAATAAGGAGTGGCAAGAGTCTAAGCTTGGGGATGCCCAAGGCACCCCAAGGTAAATTTCAAGGACAACCAAAAGCCTAAGCTTGGGGATGCCCCGGAAGGCATCCCCTCTTTAAATCTTCGTCTATCGGTAACTTTACTTGAGGCTATATTTTTATTCACCACATGATATGTGTTTTGCTTGGAGTGTCTTGTATGATTTGAGTCTTTGCTTTTTAGTTTACCACAATCATCCTTTCTGTACACACCTTTTGGGAGAGACACACATGAATCGGAATTTATTAGAATACTCTATGTGCTTCACTTATATCTTTTGAGCTAGATAATTTTGCTCTAGTGCTTCAGTTATATCTTTTAGAGCACGGTGGTGGTTTTATTTTATAGAAATCATTTGATCTCTCATGCTTCTCTTATATTATATTGAGAGTCTTTTAGAATAGCATGGTAATTTTCTTTGGCTATAAAATTAGTCCTAATATGATAGGCATCCAAGATGGGTATAATAAAACTTCCATATAAAGTGCATTGAATACTATGAGAAGTTTGATACTTGATGATTGTTTTGAGATATGAAGATGGTGATATTAGAGTAGTGCTAGTTGAGTAATTGTGAATTTGAGAAATACTTGTGTTGAGGTTTGCAAGTCCCATAGCATGCACGTATGGTAACGATTGTGTAACAAATTTGAAGCATGATGTGTTTCTTTGATTGTCCTCCTTATGAGTGGCGGTCGGGGACGAGCGATGGTCTTTTCCTACCAATCTATCCCCCTAGGAGCATGCGCGTAGTGCTTGGTTTTGATGACTTGAAGATTTTTGTAATAAGTATGTGAGTTCTTTATGACTAATGTTGAGTCCATGGATTATACTCACTCTCACCCTTCCATCATTTCTAGCCTCTTCGGTACCGTGCATTGCCCTTTCTCACCTCGAGAATTGGTGCAAACTTCGCCGGTGCATCTAAACCCGGTGATATGATACGCTCTATCACACATAAGCCTCCTTATATCTTCCTCAAAACAGCCACCATACCTACCTATTATGGCATTTCCATGGCCATTCCGAGATATATTGCCATGCAACTTTCCACCGTTCCATTATTTATGACATGCTTCACCATTGTCATATTGCCTTGCATGATCATGTAGTTGACATCATATTTGTGGCAAGGCCACCATGCATAAATTTTCATACATGTCACTCTTGATTCATTGCCCATCCCGGTACACCGCTGGAGGCACTCATAGAGAGTCACATTTTGTTCTAAGTATCGAGTTGTAATTCTTGAGTTGTAAATAAAAAGAAGTGTGATGATCTTCATTATTAGAGAATTGTCCCGTGTGTGGAAATAAAAAAAGATGCCAAAAGAGTCTCCAAAAAAAATAGAAAGAGTATCCAAAAAAGGGGAATCTCCAAAAAAATGAGAGAAAAAGAGAGAAGGGACAATGCTACTATCCTTTTTCCACACTTGTGCTTCAAAGTAGCACCATGATCTTCATGATAGATAGTCTCTTATTTTGTCACTTTCATTTACTAGTGGGAATTTCATTATAGAACTTGGCTTGTATATTCCAACAATGGGCTTTCTAAAATGCCCTAGGTCTTCATGAGCAAGCAAGTTGGATGCACACCCACTTAGTTTCTTTTGTTGAGCTTTCATACATTTATAGCTCTAGTGCATCCGTTGCATGGCAATCCCTACTCCTCGCATTGACATCAATTGATGGGCATCTCCATAGCCTGTTGATTAGCCGCGTTGATGTGAGACTTTCTCTTTCTTTGTCTTCTCCACACAACCTCCATCATCATATTCTATTCCACCCATAGTGCTATGTCCATGGCTCGCGCTTATGTATTGCCTGAAAGTTGAAAAAGTTTGAGAATACTAAAGTATGAAACAATTGCTTGGCCTTTCATCGGGGTTGTGCATGATGAGAGCATTTTGTGTGACGAAAATGAAGCATGGCCAAACTATATGATTTTGTAGGGATGAGCTTTCTTTGGCTATGTTATTTTGAGAAGACATAATTGCTTGGTTAGTATGCTTGAAATATTATTATTTTTATGTCAATATTAAACTTTTGTCTTGAATCTTTCGGATCTGAACATTCATGCCACAATAAAGAGAATTGCATTGAAAATTATGTTAAGTAGCATTCCACATCAAAAAAATCTGTTTTTATCATTTACCTACTCGAGGATGAGCAGGAATTAAGCTTGGGATGCTTTATACGTCTCCAACGTATCTATAATTTTTTTATTGTTCCATGCTATTATATTATCTGTTTTGGATGTTTAATGGGCTTTAATATGCTCTTTTATATTATTTTCGGGACTAACCTATTAACCGAAGGCCCAATGCAAATTGCTGTTTTTTTTGCCTATTTCAGTGCTTTGCAGAAAAGGAATATCAAACGGAATCCAAACGGAACAAAACCTTCACAAGGATCTTTCTTGTAACAAACGCAATCCAGAAGACTTGGAGTGGAAGTTAGAGACGCAACGAGGCGGCCACAAGGCAGGAGGGCGCGTCCAGCGGGTTAGGCGCGCCCCCACCCTCGTGGGCCCCTCGTAGCTCCACCGACCTACTTCTTTCGCCTATATATACTCTTATACCCTGAAAACATCCAGGAGAGCCACGAAACCACTTTTCCACCGCCGCAACCTTCTGTATCTGTGAGATCCCATCTTGGGGCCTTTTTCGGTGATCTACCGGAGGGGGATTCGATCATGGAGGGCTTCTACATCAACACCATAGCCTCTCCGAGGATGTGTGACTAGTTTACCATAGACCTTCGGGTCCATAGTTATTAGCTAGATGGCTTCTTCTCTCTCTTTGGTTCTCAATAAAAAGTTCTCCTCGATGTTCTTGGAGATCTATCCAATGTAATACTCTTTTGTGGTGTGTTTGCTGAGATCCGATGAATTGTGGGTTTATGAACTTGATTATCTATGAATATTATTTGGTTTTTCTCTGAATTCTTATATGCATGATTTGATATCTTTGCAAGTCTCTTCGAATTATCGGTTTAGTTTGGCCTACTAGATTGATCTTTCTTGCAATGGGAGAAGTGCTTAGCTTTGGGTTCAATCTTGCGGTGCTCGATCCTAGTGACAGAAAGGGAACTGACACGTATTGTATTGTTGCCATCGAGGATAAAAATATGGGTTTTATATCATATTGCTTGAGTTTATCCCTCTACATCATGTCATCTTGCTTAAAGCATTACTCCGTTCTTATGAACTTAATACTCTAGATGCATGCTGGATAGCGGTGGATGTGTGGAGTAATAGTAGTAGATGAAGAATTGGTTCGGTCTACTTGACACGGACATGATGCCTATATTCATGATTATTGCCTTAGATATAATCATAACTATGCGCTTTTCTATCAATTGCTCGGCAGTAATTTGTTCACCCACCATAATACTTGCTATTTTGAGATAAGCCACTAGTGAAACCTATGGGCCCTGGGTCTACTTTACATCATATAAGTTTCCTATCTACAATTCTAGTTTACTATTTATTTTGCAATCTTTATTATTCCAATCTATAAAAAAATACCAAAAATATTTATCTTATTATCTTTATCAGATCTCATTTTTGCAAATGGCCGTGAAGGGATTGACAACCCCTTTATCGCGTTGGTTGCAAGGTTCTTGATTGTTTGTGCAGGTACTAGGTGACTCGCGTGTAGTCTCCTACTGGATTGATACCTTGGTTCTCAAAACTGAGGGAAATACTTGCGCTACTTTGCTGCATCACCCTTTCCTCTTCAAGGGAAAACCAACGCATGCTCAAGGGGTAGCAAGAAGGATTTCTGGCGCCGTTGCCGGGAGATCTACGCCAAGTCAAGACATACCAAGTACCCATCATAAACTCTTCTCCCTCGCATTACATTATTTTCCATTCACCTCTCATTTTCCTCTCCCCCACTTCTAAAACTATTTTCGAAAACTGTTGCCTTTTCTTCGCCCTTCTTCTGTTCGATCTTTTGTTTGCTTGTCTTGCCATGTACCTTCTTTTTGCTTGCATCTTCGCTTGCTAAAATTTTATGGATCCTCATCCACTTGCTAATCTCTTTAAGAGATCCAATTACAATGAACCTATTGCTAGTGAGTTGAGTGCACTAGATTATCTTTATGAGGTTTTGCTTGAAATTCATGAATCTGAAATTTGTGATGAAGTACTTTATGAAGCGATTCACAATAGATCTTTGAATAAAAAGCATGATTGCGATGATTTTATTATAAATTCTATTGATGTAAATTGTGCTAATATATGCAAAACCCTAAGCTTGGGGATGCTAGTTTTTCCATGTCCTCTACTTGTTGCAATGATCATGATTGGGGTGATAGTGCTTCTTATGATCTTGAAAATTTATTTAAGCCCCAGGATGAATATGAGATTGATAATAGTGTTTGCAATATTATTTAAAGTGGGTTTGGAAGAGTGTCAACTTTAGATCCCACATATTTGGAGAATGTTCAATCTTATGAAATTTTTGATAAAAGTGGGTTTGGAGAGGTCATGACTTTAGTTAATGTTAATCCCACTATTTTGGAGGAGTGTCAACTTCGCATGCATGTGGATCGTGTTGAGAATATGTTATGTGATAGCTATATTGTTGAATTTTATTATGATCCTACATGTAATTATTATGAGAGAATAAAATATGGTTGTAAAAAAATTCATGTTACTAAATTACCTCTCGTTATGTTGAGATTGCTATTGTTTCTTTCCACTTCCTTGCATATGCTAGTTTTTGCTTTCTATGATAATTTGTTTGCCTATAAGATGCCTATTCATAGGAAGTATGTTAGACTTAGATGTGTTTGTCACGTGTTTCATGATGCTCTCTTTGTGCTTCAATTCTTGTCTTTCATGTGAGCATCATCGAAATCTCAATGCCCAGCTTAGGGCGTTAAACGATAGCGCTTGTTGGGAGGCAACCCATTTTTATTTTTGTTCTTTGCTTTTTGTTCCTGTTTAGTAATAAATAATTCATCATGCTACTTTTATGATTGTGTTTTTTATGTTTTAATTAGTTTTTGTGCCAAGTAAAGCCTTTAGGATCTTCTTGAATGATAGTAGTTTCATCTTGCTGAAAAAGAAAGAAACTTTGCGCTCACGAAAATAATTTTCATAAATCACAGAAAAGATATTTTACCCTGATTCGTTTTTCAGTAGATTAATATACAAATTACCCTGGTCGTCCTAATTTGGTAGAATTTTTGGAGTTCCAGAAGTATACGTTTGATATAGATTGCTACGGACTGTTCTGTTTTTGACATATTCTGTTTTTCGTGTGTTGTTTGCTTACTTTGATGAATCTATGGCTAGTATCGGGGTGGGGGGGGTATGAACCATAGATAAGTTGGAATACAGTAGGTTTAACACCAATGTAAATAAATAATGAGTTCATTACCGCACCTTAAAGTGGTGATTTGTTTTCTTACACTAACGGAGCTCATGAGATTTTTTGTTTAAGTTTTGTGTTGTGAAGTTTTTGGATAAAGATTTGATGGATTTTGGAATAAGGAGTGGCAAGAGTCTAAGCTTGGGGATGCCCAAGGCACCCCAAGGTAAATTTCAAGGACAACCAAAAGCCTAAGCTTGGGGATGCCCCGGAAGGCATCCCCTCTTTCGTCTTCGTCTATCGGTAACTTTACTTGAGGCTATATTTTTATTCACCACATGATATGTGTTTTGCTTGGAGTGTCTTGTATGATTTGAGTCTTTGCTTTTTAGTTTACCACAATCATCCTTTCTGTACACACCTTTTGGGAGAGACACACATGAATCGGAATTTATTAGAATACTCTATGTGCTTCACTTATATCTTTTGAGCTAGATAATTTTGCTCTAGTGCTTGATTATATCTTTTAGAGCACGGTGGTGGTTTTATTTTATAGAAATCATTTGATCTCTCATGCTTCTCTTATATTATATTGAGAGTCTTTTAGAATAGCATGGTAATTTTCTTTGGCTATAAAATTAGTCCTAATATGATAGGCATCCAAGATGGGTATAATAAAAACTTCCATATAAAGTGCATTGAATACTATGAGAAGTTTGATACTTGATGATTGTTTTGAGATATGAAGATGGTGATATTAGAGTAGTGCTAGTTGAGTAATTGTGAATTTGAGAAATACTTGTGTTGAGGTTTGCAAGTCCCATAGCATGCACGTATGGTAACGATTGTGTAACAAATTTGAAGCATGATGTGTTTCTTTGATTGTCCTCCTTATGAGTGGCGGTCGGGGACGAGCGATTGTCTTTTCCTACCTATCTATCCCCCTAGGTGCATGCGCGTAGTGCTTGGTTTTGATGACTTTAATATTTTTGTAATAAGTATGTGAGTTCTTTATGACTAATGTTGAGTCCATGGATTATACTCACTCTCACCCTTCCATCATTTCTAGCCTCTTGATGCCGTGCATTGCCCTTTCTCACCTCGAGAATTGGTGCAAACTTCGCCGGTGCATCTAAACCCGGTGATATGATACGCTCTATCACACATAAGCCTCCTTATATCTTCCTCAAAACAGCCACCATACCTACCTATTATGGCATTTCCATGGCCATTCCGAGATATATTGCCATGCAACTTTCCACCGTTCCATTATTTATGACATGCTTCACCATTGTCATATTGCCTTGCATGATCATGTAGTTGACATCATATTTGTGGCAAGGCCACCATGCATAAATTTTCATACATGTCACTCTTGATTCATTGCCCATCCCGGTACACCGCTGGAGGCACTCATAGAGAGTCACATTTTGTTCTAAGTATCGAGTTGTAATTCTTGAGTTGTAAATAAAAAGAAGTGTGATGATCTTCATTATTAGAGAATTGTCCCGTGTGTGGAAATAAAAAAAGATGCCAAAAGAGTCTCCAAAAAAAATAGAAAGAGTATCCAAAAAAGGGGAATCTCCAAAAAAATGAGAGAAAAAGAGAGAAGGGACAATGCTACTATCCTTTTTCCACACTTGTGCTTCAAAGTAGCACCATGATCTTCATGATAGATAGTCTCTTATTTTGTCACTTTCATTTACTAGTGGGAATTTCATTATAGAACTTGGCTTGTATATTCCAACAATGGGCTTTCTAAAATGCCCTAGGTCTTCGTGAGCAAGCAAGTTGGATGCACACCCACTTAGTTTCTTTTGTTGAGCTTTCATACATTTATAGCTCTAGTGCATCCGTTGCATGGCAATCCCTACTCCTCGCATTGACATCAATTGATGGGCATCTCCATAGCCTGTTGATTAGCCGCGTTGATGTGAGACTTTCTCTTTCTTTGTCTTCTCCACACAACCTCCATCATCATATTCTATTCCACCCATAGTGCTATGTCCATGGCTCGCGCTTATGTATTGCATGAAAGTTGAAAAAGTTTGAGAATACTAAAGTATGAAACAATTGCTTGGCCTTTCATCGGGGTTGTGCATGATGAGAGCATTTTGTGTGACGAAAATGAAGCATGGCCAAACTATATGATTTTGTAGGGATGAGCTTTCTTTGGCTATGTTATTTTGAGAAGACATAATTGCTTGGTTAGTATGCTTGAAATATTATTATTTTTATGTCAATATTAAACTTTTGTCTTGAATCTTTCGGATCTGAACATTCATGCCACAATAAAGAGAATTGCATTGAAAATTATGTTAAGTAGCATTCCACATCAAAAAAATCTGTTTTTATCATTTACCTACTCGAGGATGAGCAGGAATTAAGCTTGGGATGCTTTATACGTCTCCAATGTATCTATAATTTTTTATTGTTCCATGCTATTATATTATCTGTTTTGGATGTTTAATGGGCTTTAATATGCTCTTTTATATTATTTTGGGACTAACCTATTAACCGAACGCCCAGTGCAAATTGTTGTTTTTTGGCCTATTTCAGTGTTTCGCAGAAAAGGAATATCAAACGGAATCCAAACGGAACAAAACCTTCACAAGGATCTTTCTTGTAACAAACGCAATCCAGAAGACTTGGAGTGGAAGTTAGAGACGCAACGAGGCGGCCACAAGGCAGGAGGGCGCGTCCAGCGGGTTAGGCGCGCCCCCACCCTCGTGGGCCCCTCGTAGCTCCACCGACCTACTTCTTTCGCCTATATATACTCTTATACCCTGAAAACATCCAGGAGAGCCACGAAACCACTTTTCCACCGCCGCAACCTTCTCAGATCTGTGAGATCCCATCTTGGGGCCTTTTCCGTGATCTCTGGGAGGGATTCGATCATGGAGGGCTTCTACATCAACACCATAGCCTCTCCGAGGATGTGTGACTAGTTTACCATAGACCTTCGGGTCCATAGTTATTAGCTAGATGGCTTCTTCTCTCTCTTTGGTTCTCAATAAAAAGTTCTCCTCGATGTTCTTGGAGATCTATCCAATGTAATACTCTTTTGTGGTGTGTTTGCTGAGATCCGATGAATTGTGGGTTTATGAACTTGATTATCTATGAATATTATTTGGTTCTTCTCTGAATTCTTATATGCATGATTTGATATCTTTGCAAGTCTCTTCGAATTATCGGTTTAGTTTGGCCTACTAGATTGATCTTTCTTGCAATGGGAGAAGTGCTTAGCTTTGGGTTCAATCTTGCGGTGCTCGATCCTAGTGACAGAAAGGGAACTGACACGTATTGTATTGTTGCCATCGAGGATAAAAATATGGGTTTTATATCATATTGGTTGAGTTTATCCCTCTACATCATGTCATCTTGCTTAAAGCATTACTCCGTTCTTATGAACTTAATACTCTAGATGCATGCTGGATAGCGGTGGATGTGTGGAGTAATAGTAGTAGATGAAGAATTGGTTCGGTCTACTTGACATGGACATGATGCCTATATTCATGATCATTGCCTTAGATATCATCATAACTATGCGCTTTTCTATCAATTGCTCGGCAGTATTTTGTTCACCCACCGTAATACTTGTTATCTTGAGAGAAGCCACTAGTGAAACCTATGGCCCCCGGGTCTACTTTACATCATATAAGTTTCCTATCTACAATTCTAGTTTACTATTTATTTTGCAATCTTTATTTTCCAATCTATACAACAAAATACCAAAAATATTTATCTTATTATCTTTATCAGATCTCACTTTTGCAAATGGCCGTGAACGGATTGACAACCCCTTTATCACGTTGGTTGCAAGGTTCTTGATCGTTTGTGCAGGTACTAGGTGACTCGCGTGTAGTCTCATACTGGATTGATACCTTGGTTCTCAAAACTGAGGGAAATACTTACGCTACTTTGCTGCATCACCCTTTCCTCTTCAAGGGAAAACCAACGCATGCTCAAGAGGTAGCACTCGGCTGTTGGCGGGAACCTTAGTAAGGGCTCTCCTTTTGACCCCTTTACTTTTACGCGGGCAGTCAGAGCCTCCCGCCACGACAGCGCATAACAGGGCAGGGAAAGGGAAACCGGAGAGAAGCAGAAGACACTAGACAAAGCAAAGCAATGACAAGGACCAAGGCCACAAAGATCAGATGGACGAAGCAGGTTTCCCCGGCAAGGACCCTTGCCAGGGAAGCCTCAGCGGCCCCGGCAAGACCCTTGCCGGGCAGCTTCGCCTTGACCGAGCAAGCCACCGTCGAGCCCACCAACACTCGACAAATGCATTGGGACAGGGCTCGGGAGGCACCTCTGTGGTGGCATGCAGATCTTTGTGAAGACAAAGAATAGTCAACATCAAATGAGGATAGGAAGGCATCCATCCTCACCGAAGAAACCCACAAGACCCTCGGCAAGATCCTTGCCAGGGACGCCTATGCGCCACGGCAAGACCCTTGCCGGGCCACCCGGCAAGGCCCTCGCCAAACGCACCAGCAAGGCCACCGTCAGGCCCGCACCAGCCAAGTCTCCGCCACCGTTCGCATGCATCTGCCGAGCCAACCAGCTGGGTAGGCACCTGCGTGGCAACATGCAGCCCTTCGTGGAGGCTCCTCCACCGCGCCACCTCAGTTGCCTACCTGCCTACGTGGCACCGCATTCATCGCTGGCCAGGGTGCGTGTCGAAGCTTGGAGGAGCAGCGACGGATGGGACAGGCTTCGCCCCCGTCACCGATAAAGCGAAGGGACACCTAAGCCTCACATTAAATGCGCTTTGTCCTGTAATACCAGCGATAAGCTCGTGACGGTGTAGCACTTTCCACCTCCTGTGTGTCACTGTGGCAGCCCCTTTCGCCTATAAAAGGAGGCCCATGGCACACGGGAGAAGGATTCAGCTCTTTCGAACCTCGTAGCACCTAGAGCTAGTTCAAGAGCTCAAGAACACTAAATACATCCACCAAAGGAGGATCGTAGGGTTTTACGCATCTTTGTGGCCCGAACCTGGGTAAATCCCTTTGTGTTGTCTGCTAGTCCCGCTCTTCTCATGATCCCCGCGCCCCGCAACCGTAGAAGGGATTCCAGTGATCCCATAGGTGTCGTTTCCTACCGACATCTTTGGCGCGCCAGGTAGGGGGCGCAATTGTGACAATCTGGTCTAGCAGTTGACCTAGTTGTTCTTCATCGCCATGGCTCCTAAGAAGAAGGCGACCATGGCGGTCGGTTCGTCCGGGACCAAGTTGCCAGCACCGGTGCGGACCAGTAGTGGGCCAGTCGCAGAGAGAACCCGCGGCGCGGCCCACGAACATCCACATCACCCTAGCGGTTCAGGCCTGGCGAGTGGCATCGTTCGCGCGCCAGGCGACGAGAAGCCAGTTGCGGGCTCCAGAGGCGGAGTCGGGCCCCCCGCGGGCGGCACGGGGCCCTCCAGGGGCACCGCCATCCCGCCAGACGGCGGCACGGCGGCCTCCAAGACACCAACACCAGCGCCCATGGCGCGCCCTTCCCAGTTTGTGCATGATGAGCAGCGTCACCCTGCTGGTGACCCTGCGCGCCGCCCTGGGAAGAGTCTCGTGCGCCCATCAAATGATGAGGAGGGCCAGCATGCGCGCCGAGGTACCAACGAAGGTGGCGAACGGCTGCGGAGCCGTGACGCAGCTCCTTCTGACATGGTTAGAAGTCGAGGTGCATCTCGGTCCACCCAGCTCTCGCCGCCACCCATGCCGGCGGAGGCCCTATCACGCCCGCAGCTGCTCCTCGATTTTCCTCCCGCCGCGGAGAATCTTGACGAATGGAGGGCCACCATCCGGAGCCTCGTCGACATTGCCAACAACGATGAGTTGCGGCCAGCGGGACCCGTAGGCCGTCGCTCCACCGGGCTACCGCGTGCCAGCGGAGGCCATGTTGGTGGTGACGCGGCCACGGTGTACTTCCCACCTCCATCCCGACTGCCCCAGGCGTCAGTTCATCGCGACAATGCTCGAGACGATATCTCCATCGCATCGTCCGACTCGCGCACCAACCGTGATCAGCGTCAAGTCCTTCAGGAGCAGGCTCATGAGGACGCTCTACGATCGAGCGCCGACGAGACATGCGCCACCAGTCGGACAGGCGGGCAGGGCCCGCTACGGACCACCCAGCGCCGGGAGGCTACGGTGGCCTACCTTACGAGGTGGGTTGTCCGGCTTTCACCCGTGAGCTGTGGCAGTTCTAGAGGCCCTCCCACCGTACGTTCAAGCCCGACGTTGGCGAGAAGTTCAACGACAAGACTCACCCATCAGAGTTCCTCAGCATCTACACCATCACGATGCAAGCTGCTGGGGCCCGCGATGATAAGGTGCTTGCCAACTACTTCCCGTTGGCACTCAAGCCTAATGTTATGTCATGGTTGATGCACTTGCCGGTGGATTCCATCTCTTCTTGGGCGGATCTGCCATGAGTTTGTTGGCGCCTTACCGGAGGTCACCAAGCTCATGGCCACACGGTGATTTACACATCATCCCCTAGAAGGAAGGAGAAAACCTGCATAAGTACATCCAAAGGTTCAGCCGGTGCGGTACAACATCCCGATATTCATCCGCCCGCCCGTGATCGGTCGTTCCATCAGAACGTGCGCAATCGCAAGATGCGCGAAGAACTGGCAATGAACAAGGTTAAGGATGTGGCCGAGCTCTATGTTCTGGCCGATCGATGCACTCGTGCTGAGGAGGGAAGGAAGTACCCCGATGAAGATGCTGGTGCGGAAACCAACTCCACTGGCGACACCACCACCCCAGCGAAGAAGGGCCAACGCCGTAATAGGAAGCGCAAGGGGAAGGCCGTGCTTTCCGTTGAGGGATCTGACGACACCGGCGCCACCAAGAAGACCAAGGCGAGCGACCCCAGCAAGAAGGTTGTCGGGTGTGACGCTTGCTGGGCCTCGGCGGCTGCCGACAAGCCAGGAGGCTCTGACAAGCAGTACTGCAAGATCCACCGCCCAAAGGGCCACGATCTCCAAAACTGCCAGCAGGTAGAGCTGCTCGCCAAGAAGCAGAAAGCCGAGTATGAGCGGCGGGACAAGGAGAAAGGCTCACATGGTGTCGAGGGATCCGGCAAGAAACGTAGCGGCCAAGGAGGCCGCCACGGCAAGGATAATCAGCAAGAGAGGCCCGCACGGGGCCGTGACAAGAAGCAGGAAGACGATGATCATGACGAGGACGACGAGTCCGGCGACCACGAGTTTCAGAAAGCCACAGAGGCCATGTGCGTCGATGGTGGCGCCTCGCTGCATACATCCCACCGCCAACTCAAGCAGTGGGCGCGTGAGGTCACAGCGGTGGAGCCATCGTTCGACGCACGGAAGCCGCTGAAATGGTCCAGCACGCCCATCATCTTCGACACCGAGGACCACCCTGACCGCACTACTGCGGTCGGGTGCTTGCCATTGTTGGTCTCACCAACAATCCGCAACCTCAAGGTGACGAAGATGTTGGTTGACGGCGGGGCTGGCCTGAACTTGATCTCGCCTGTTGTGGTCAAATGGTTGCAGATCCCTGATGAAGACCTCGAGGAGACGGGCACGTTATAAGGGGTTAATCCGGGGAGGAGCCAGCCAACAAAGGGAAAGATCAAGCTGCCCGTGACATTCGGAGGCGAGCTGAACCACAGGATGGAGAGGATTGTTTTCGATGTAGCCGAGATCCCCTTGCCTTACAACGGGATCCTCGGCCGCCCGGCACTAGCCAAGTTCATGGCGGCTTCGCACTACGCCTACAACTTGCTGAAGATGCCCGGCCAATGAACATCATCACCGTCCCCTCCGACAAGAAAGATGTGTTGATCTGCGCCGACCAACTCTACCGGAAAGTAGTTGCAGCAGCTGCCGCTAAGGCACCTAATCCTGCCGACGGAGCCCGGGGGGAAGAAGACCGGCGAGACCCCTCGCACCCACTCCGGCAAGCGCACCTCTTCGGGGTGTTGCGCTCCCGTTGAGGACGTGCCAGAGAGCTCCGCCGGCAAGAGCAAGAAGTCCAGAGCCACACCACCAGAGACCAAGAAGGTGCCCGTCAAGGAGGGGCCAGTGCAGGGGAGCTTTACCATAAGCTCCACCCTCGACGGCAAATAGGAAAGCGAGCTCGTCACCTTCCTGCGGGCGAATGTCGATGTGTTTGTATGGCAAGCCTCCGACATCCCCGGCTTTCCCAGGGAGGTGATTGAGCACAACTTTGTTGTCTATCCTCATGCGCGGCCCGTCAAGCAAAAGGTCAGGAAGCAAGCTCTGGAGAGGCAGGAGTTCATCACGGAGGAAATCAGAAAGCTAGAGGCGGCAGGTTTGGTGAGGGGAGTACTCCATCCGACGTGGTTGGCCAATCCGGTGGTAGTGCGCAAGGAAAACGGGAAGTGGAGGCTGTGTATTGATTACACAGACATCAATAAGGCATGTCCAAAGGATCCTTTCCCGTTACCGTGCATTGACCAGATTGTTGACTCCACGGCTGGGTGTGACCTCTTGTTGTTCCTTGACGCCTACTCAGGATACCACCAGATCTTCATGACAAAGGAAGACGAGGAAAAGACATCATTCATCACCCCATGTTGTACATATTGCTTTTTACGGATGCCTTTCGGGTTGAAGAGTGCTGGCTCAACCTTTGCAAGAGCAGTCCAAATTGGTTTTGAGCCCGGCTACATAGAAATATGGAAGCTTATATGGATGACATAGTGGTCAAAACCAAGGACAAAGAAACACTTGTACAAGATTTGGAGGAAACATTTGGGAACCTGCGCAAGATCAACCTCAAATTGAACCCTGAGAAGTGTGTCTTCGGTGTCCCGTCCGGCAAGCTTCTCGGGTTCTTTGTGTCCCAGCGCGGGATTGAAGCAAACCCAGATAAGATCAAGGCCATCGAGCAGATTGAGGAACCCAAATGGATCAAGGACGTGCGTCGGCTCACTGGTTGCGGTGCTGCCATGAGCTGGTTCATCTCCAAGTCCGCGGAGCGTGCCCTTCCTTTTTTCAAGATCCTGAAGAAGGCAGGGCCGGTGGAGTGGACCCCAGAGGCCAAGGCAGCGCTGCAAGATTTGAAGAAATAGCACTCCTCTACCCTAGTGCTAGTTGCGCCTAAGCCACAAGAACCGTTGCTGCTTTACCTAGCGGCAACAAATCAGGTGGTTAGCGCCGCACTAGTGGTGCAGAGAGAGGTTGATGAGGAGACAGCAGCGGCGGCGGAATCGACGGTTGACGGGCCGGAACCCTCCCCGGCAGGGCTCAGTCCCAGCAAGACCGAGTCCCTGGCAAGGCTCGGTCCCGGCAAGACTGGCGCCAGTACGACGGGACCCACGCGACCGGGTGAAGAGGCACAGAAGAAGAAAATGGTACAGCACCCATTTTACTTCATCAGCTCCCTCTTGCAGGGGCTAGGTCGAGGTACTCAGGTGTGCAAAAGCTGCTCTTCGGCCTCCTTATGGCTTTGAGGAAGTTGCGCCATTACTTCCAAGCGCACGAGATCACGGTAGTCACCCGCCTCCCATTGCAACGGATACTGCATAACCCAGATGCAATGGGGAGGATCGTGGAATGGGCCCTGGAGCTGTCAAGTTTCGGTTTGAAGTTCAAAAGTACCTCGACGATTCAGAGCAGAGTCTCTGTGGAGTTTGTTGTAGAATGGACCTCGACGCCCGACGAAGAGGTACAGGAGACCACTCTCCCCGGCAAGGAAACGAGCCGCAACTGGGTCATGTACTTTGATGGTGCCTTCTCCGCAAAGGCGCCGGTCTTTGGTGTCGCTTGTCGCACCCACCGGAGAGCACCTCAAGTATGTCATCTAGATGCACTTCCCCCGGCAGATGTCAACCAACAACACCGCCGAGTATGAGGGTTTGCTTGCCGGTCTCAGGATCGCGGTAGACCTCGGAGTTAAAAAGCTCATCGTCAGGGGCGACTCACAGCTCGTCGTCAGGCAGATCAACAAAGATTATCAAAGTTCGTTGATGGAAGCTTACGTAGATGAGGTGAGGAAACTGGAGGAGCGCTTTCACGGTATACAAGCAGAGCATGTCCCTCGGGCGTTGAACGACATCGCCGACTACCTGTCAAAGCGCGCTGCCCTCAAGCTACCTGTGGAACCAGGTACTTTTGTGCTTCAGTTAACCCAACCATCCGTTGAGCCGTCAACCGGGTAGAACAAGCGGAGGAAGCTAGGCCCGGCAAGTACTTCCCCACTGAGCTCCCCAGAGCCGCCGGCGAAGATGTTGCCGCGGATGCCGATCCTGCCGCGGGACAGCCGACTCGGCGGGACCTCGTGTCATGGCCGTGGAGGCGGCCGCTCCGTGGCGGAAGAAATGCCTTTGGTCCTTGTCGCCGAGCCACAAGCTCGGCATGGGCGCAAAGACACCGTCCGATTCCTTCAAAAGGAGAGCTTCACGAGGAGCGGCAGAGGCAGAAAGAGTAGCCCGCCGGTCTGCTCTGTACCAATTCGTTGATAACATATTGTACAGAAGAACACTGAATGGGGTGAAATTGATGTGCATCACCCGGGAGGAAGGACTAAAGCTGTTGGCAGAGATACATGGAGGTATATGTGGCTCCCACATAGGGTCGAGAGCCCTTGACGGCAAGGCTTTCCGGCAAGGTTTCTTCTGGCCCACCGCCCTCCAGGATGCGACGGCACTAGTAACCAAGTGTGAAGCGTGCAGTTCCATTCAAGAAGCTCTATCAACCAGCTCAAGCCCTTCAAACTATCCCTCTCTCCTGGCCCTTCTCGATGCAGGGCTCGACATATTGGGCCCTTTCCCCTGTGCTGTCGGGGGCTTTGAGTACTTGTACGTCGCAGTCGACAAGTTCACAAAGTGGCCAGAGGTGGAAGCAGTGAGGAAGGTGCCCAACAGGGTCATCACCGACAACAGCACACAGTTCACAAGCCATGCCTTCATGCAATACATTGAGGATCTCGGCAGCAGGGTTTGTTTTGCTTCCGTGGCACACCCACGGAGCAACGGCCAAGCGGAGAGAGCAAATGCTGAAGTCCTGTGAGGCTTAAGGACGAAGACTTTTGACAGGCTGCACAAGAGCGGAAGGCGCTGGATTGATGAGTTGCCGACGGTTCTTTGGTCGGTCAGAACAACACCAAATCGAGCCACCGGCCAGACACCCTTTGCCCTGGTTTATGGGGCAGAAGCAGTTCTCCCCACAGAACTCATATACGGGTCACCTCGAGTGCTCGCTTATGACGAGCTTGAGCAAGAGCGATTACGGCAAGATGACGCGACGCTCCTTGAGGAAGATCGTCTCCGGGCGGCTATGAGAGCAGCACGCTACCAGCAAGCCTTGCGCCGCTACCATAGCTGCAAGGTTCATGCCCGGAGCTTTGAGGAAGGCGACCTTGTTCTTCGGCACGTTCAGTCGGCCAAGAATTCCAACAAGTTGACGCCGAAGTGGGAAGGCCCTTATCGGGTAACACGAGTCACCAGGCCCGGTGCAGTCCGGCTAGAGACCAAAGATGCCATTCTAGTGAGCAACTCCTAGAACATCGAGCATCTCCGCAAGTTTTACCATAAGGCGCGGCTGTTGGGCCTCCCGGCAAGCCACCCTTTTGTACAAGCCTTGCCGGCAAGGCATGTAACCATTTGTACAAAGCCAGGCGCAGACCCTGAGCATAAATAAACAAAGCGCTGGCACCCTAAGTTATAGCATGCATGCTAGGTTGAGTCTCTTCCTTGGTTAGGGTTGATAATGCTTAGTGGCGGCTAACCCCTAGCTTAGAGGTCGAGTGCGCGTCTCTTTGTTCTTCTCTGTCTTCTTTGGTTCGCAGGACACATGAATATCCTTGCCGAGCTGCTTTGGAAGAAAGGAGACGGACGGCGTCGGGCCCCGGCAAGCCCGATGTGCCGGGGCTACAAGAGCAAGAGCAACCCGCGGCAAGCCAAGGCTGCCGGGGGCTGCAAATTCAGATAAGTTCTCTATCCCTTATCATGCGTTTCGTTATGGACTGAGGTATGTGAAACCTCGTTTTATCCTTAGGCTACCGTGCTCCCCTCATTCCGGACCCTAGGACTCGTTTCCTGGGACCGAGTTTGGTCGTAGTCGCAGTAGCAAGGAAATGAAATGAGGAGCCTAAGCCCACCTCATCCCTGCCTCCGCCAAGGGCGTGAGAAAGGTCGAGCGAAGTGGGGGGACGGCAAGGCCTGTTGCCAGGCGAGAAAACGTTTATCTTAAAGGTAACAAGGATTTACTCCTTGTCGTGGGTTTCACCTGCGAATGAAAAACCAGGCAAACATCCCTTTTTATTAAAAACATCCCGTACAGGTACAGTTCATACGAATTGAAAAACATGAACAAGGGGATTACAAGTTCTAAAGTTAACAAAGGCCCAAAGGCTTACAAGACTAAAAAGAGATAAGGTGCCCGTAATCCCTTTCTTGTCCCTCTCCTCAGGAAATGGAACAAGAAAGAAGAAGGGCAAAAGGGGCGCCTAGGCGAGCTACGGGTGGCAGAAGACACCAAGGGAACATCTCGGTGGCCGTCCAAGGGCTGGATGGTGATGGCAGCACCGGAGGCAGAGCTCGAAGACGAGGCGGCAGGATGCCGCCTCCTAATGCCAGCCGCCCAAGGAGACGACCCTGAGAAGTTCAAGGAGCCGGTGACATGGATGATGGGGTCGCTGATGCCGCTCGGAGCGGCCCGACGCCTAGTCGTCGCCACGCCCCCTCGCCATGGCAGAAGAAGAAAGGAAGCAAGAATGGGGAGAGCCAGATGGCGAAAGGCTGAGAGGCACCATTCCTCACGCTCCCCTCTTTATAAAGGGGTGGGGGCGGGGCTCGGCTACCCCTCTCGGCCAATCCGGCTTGTTGAAGTGACCACAAGCGGGGCCGTCGACCGCCCTCCCCGCTCCATTGAAGGCGCGTGGGAACCGACCCACGCACGCGCACAACTTCCTACATCCCGCGCGCCTGTCATTCGCTCTGCATTATGCATGCAGCGAACGTGGCGCAGGAGGCGTGGGTAGTGGGACGCGTGGAGCGACGGGTCCCAAGCGAGGGCAGTAAATGGGAAGCGGCCCTACGGTCTCAAAGAGACGCGCAAGCCGCCTCTTTACTGTCCACCACGGGATGACGCCAGCATGCTTCCGTCATGCGCGCGCACGACCCCCACGTCGCGCGTTCAACGCGGGTCGTGGAGAAGCGCAGCGGACGGAGCAGTTACCGCGGTAAAATCCGCCCCAACTGCCCGCGCACCATTCTGGGCCTGGCCCAACAATGTGCTGCGCTTATGTGTGGCCCAGGCCCGGGGGCTCCTGTCGGTGTACAAAAGTAGGGGCTCTCCTTTTGACCCCTTTACTTGTACGCGGGCAGTCAGAGCCTCCCGCCACGGCCGCGCATAACAGGGCAGGGAAAGGGAATCCGGAGAGAAGCCGAAGACACTAGACAAAGCAAAGCAACGACAAGCACGAAGGCCACAAAGATCAGATGGACGAAGCAGGTTTCCCCGGCAAGGACCCTTGTCAGGGCAGCCTCAGCGGCCCCGGTAAGACCCTTGCCGGGGCAGCTTCACGCCGGCCGAAGCGAGCCACCCTCGAGCCCACCAACACTCGACAAATGCATTGGGACAGGGCTCGGGAGGCACCTCTGTGGTGGCATGCAGATCTTTGTGAAGACAAAGAATAGTAAAGACCAAATGAGGATAGGAAGGCAGCCATCCTCACCGAACAAACCCACAAGACCCCCGGCAAGATCCTTGCCGGGGACGCCTGCGCGCCACGGCAAGACCCTTGCCGGCCCACCCGGCAAGGCCCTCGCCAAACGCACCAGCAGGGCCACCGTCAGGCCCGCACCAGCCAAGTCTCCACCCCGTTCGCAAGCAGCTGCCGACCCAACCAGCTGGGCAGGCACCTGCGTGGCAACATGCAGCCCTTCGTGGAGGCTCCACCACCGTGCCACCTCAGCTGCGTGCCTGCCTACATCGCACCGCATGCATCGCTGGCCAGGGCGCGTGTCGAAGCATGGAGGAGCGGTGACGGACGGGACGGGCCTCGCCCCCGTCCTCGATAAAGTGAAGGGACACCTAAGCCTCGCATTAAATGTGCTTTGTCCTGTAATACCAGCGATAAGCTCGTGACGCTGTAGCACTTTCCACATCTTGTGTGCCACTGTGGCAGCCCCTTTCGCCTATAAAAGGCGGCCCATGGCACACGGGAGAAGGATTCGGCTCTTTCGAACCTCGCAGCACCTAGAGCTAGTTCAAGAGCTCAAGAACACTAAATACATCCACCAAATAGGATCGTAGGGTTTTACGCATCTTTGCAGCCTGAACCTGGGTAAATCCCTCTGTGTTGTCTGCTAGTCCCGCTCTTCTCACGATCCCCGCGCCCCACAACCGTAGAAGGGATTCCAGTGATCCCATAGGTGTCGTTCCCCACCGACACACTTATGATTGGAACTATTAGCAAGCATCCGCAACTACTAACGTTCATTAAGGTAAAACCCAACCATAGCATTAAGATATATTGGTCCCCCTTCAATGTCGTATGCATCAATTTCTATGCTAGGTTGAAGCTTCTGTCACTCTTGCCCTCCAATACATAGTCCTATCAACATACAGCTAACCCTATGGTGTGATCCACGGCGCGCTCATATGATGGGCACCAACGGACAGCAACATAACCACAAGCAAATTAAACCAATCATAGCAATTCACAAATTACCGATAGGACAACGAAAATCTACTCAGACATCATAGGATGGCAACACATCATTGGATAATAATATAAGCATAAAGCACGATGTTCAAGTAGATGGTACGGCGGGTTGCGGCAGTGTGGACCACTGTAGATAGATAGGGGAAGGTGATGAAGATGCTGGTGAAGATGACGGAGGTGTTGGTGTAGATTGCGGTGACGATGATGGCCCTGGCGGCGTTCCGGCGCCACTGGGAGAGAGGGGGAGAGGGCCCCCTCCTTCTTCTTCTTCCTTGGCCTTCCCCCTGGATGGGATAAGGGTTTACCCCCTGGTCATGGATTCCTTGGCGGCGGAGGGGCGAGAGCCCCTCCGAGATTGGATCTGTCTCTCTGTCTCTCTCTGTTTCTGTGTTTTCTGATTCTGCCCTTTCACCGTTTCTTAAATTCCCGGAGATCCGTAATTCCGATTGGGCTGAAATTTGGACACGATTTTTATCCGGATATTGGCTTTCTTGCGGCGAAAGAAGGGCACCAACCACCTTACGGAGTGGCCACGAGGGCCCAGGACGCGCCTCTCGCCCTCATGGGCCCCTCGAGCATCGTCTCGTGTTGATTCATCTTCCCAAAAATCACATATATTCCAAAAAAATCTCCGTCAGTTTTTATCCCGTTTGGACTCCGTTTGATATGGATTTCGGTGAAACAAAAAACATGCAACAAACAGGAACTGGCACTGGGCACTCGATCAATATGTTAGTCCCTAAAATAGTATAAAAAATTGCCAAAAGTATATGAAAGTTGTAGAATATTGGCATGGAACAATCAAAAATTATAGATACGACGGAGACGTATCAGCATCCCCAAGCTTAATTCCTGCTCGTCCTCGAAGTTGGTAAATGATAAAAAAGATAATTTTTGATGTGGAATGCTACGTAGCATAATCTTGATCATGTAATCTAATCATGGCATGAATATTAAGACACGAGTGATTCAAAGCAATAGTCTATCATTTGACATTAAGACAATAACATTTCAAGCATACTAATAAAGCAATCATGTCTTTTCAAAATAACATGGACAAAGAAAGTTATCCCTACAAAATCATATGGTCTGGCTATGCTCCATCTTCACCACACAAAATATTTAAATCATGCACAACCCCGATGACAAGCCAAGCAATTGTTTCATACTTTAGTATTCTCAAACTTTTTCAACTTTCACGCAATACATGAGCGTGAGCCATGGATATAGCACTATAGGTGGAATAGAATATGATGGTGGACGTTGTGTGGAGAACACAAAAAAGGAGAAATTCTCACATTGACGTGGCTAATCAACGGGCTATGGAGATGCCCATAAATGGATGTCAATGCAAGGAGTAGGGATTTCCATGCAACGGATGCACTAGAGCTATAAGTATATGAAAGCTCAAACTGAAAACTAAGTAGGGGTGCATCCAACTTGCTTGCTCATGAAGACCTCGTGCATTTGAGGAAGCCCATCATCGGAATATACAAGCCAAGTTCTATAATGAAAATTCCCACTAGTATATGAAAGTGATAACTCAAGAGACTCCCTATATGAAGAACATGGTGCTACTCTGAAGCACAAGTGTGGTAAAAGGATAGTAACATTGTCCCTTCTCTCTTTTCTCTCTTTTTTTATTTTTTATTTTTTTTTATTTTTTTGTAGGCTTCTTTAGCCTCTCTATTTTTTGGGGGGGCTTCTTTGGCCACTTTTATTTTGATAACCTCACATGGGACAATGTTCTAATAATGATGATCATCACACTTTTATTTACTTACAACTCGATATTACAACTCGATACTAGAACAAATATATGACTCTATATGAATGCCTCCGGCGGTGTACCGGGATGTGCAATGATCTAGCATAGCAAAGATATCAAAAAACGACAAGCCATGAAAATATCATGCTAGCTGTCTTACGATCATGCAAAGCAATATGATAATGAATGCTCAAGTCATGTATATGATGATGATGGAAGTTGCATGGCAATATATCTTGGAATGGCTATGGAAATGCCATAATAGGTAGGTATGGTGGCTTTTTTGAGGAAGATATAAGGAGGCTTATGTGTGATAGAGCGTATCGTATCACGGGGTTTGGATGCACCCGCAAAGTTTGCACCAACTCTCGGGGTGAGAAAGGGCAATGCACGGTACCGAAGAGGCTAGCAATGATGGAAGGGTGAGAGTGCGTATAATCCATGGACTAAGCATTAGTCATAAAGAACTCACATACTTATTGCAAAAATTTAGAAGCTATCGAAACCAAGTATTAGACGCATGCTCCTAGGGGAAGGGTTGGTAGGAGTTAACCATCGCGCGATCCCGACCTCCACACAAAGGATGACAATCAAAAAATAAATCATGCTCCGACTTCGTTACATAACGGTTCACCATACGTGCATGCTTCGGGAATCACAACCCTCAACACAAGTATTTCTACAATCCACAACTACCCACTAGCATGACTCTAATATCACCACCTTTATATCGCAAAACTATTGCAAGGAATCAAACATATCATATTCGGTGATCTACAAGTTTTATGTAGGATTTTATGACTAACCATGTGAATGACCAATTCCTGTCAACTCTCTAAATAGATATAAGTGAAGCAAGAGAGTTTAATTCTTTCTAAAAAATATATGACCATTCTCTAACAAATATAAGTGAAGCAAAAGAGCATTCTACAAATGGCGGTTTTCTATGTGAAGAGAAACAGGCAATCCAAACTTCAAATGATATAAGTGAAGCACATGAAGCATTCTATAAAGCCATACTAAAAAGATATAAGTGAAGTGCAAAGAGCATTATATAAATCAACCATGGAATATCTCATACCAGCATGGTGCATAAAAGAAAAGTGAAAACTAAATGCAAACGACGCTCCAAGAGTTGCACATATCACATGAATGAAACGAATCCAAAAACGTACCGATACTTGTTGAAGAAAGATGGGATGCCTTCCGGGGCATCCCCAAGCTTAGACGCTTGAGTCTCCTTGAATATTTACTTGGGGTTCCTTGGACATCCCCAAGCTTGAGCTCTTGCCTCTCCTTCTTCTCCTCACATCGAGACCTCCTCGATCTTCGAACACTTCATCCACACAAAACTCAACAGAAAGCTCGGTAAGATCCGTTAGTATAATAAAGCAAATCACTACTCTAAGTACTGTTGAAAACCAATTAATATTTTGTTTTTGCATTGTAGCTACTGTAATATAACTTTTCCATGGCTTAATCCACTGATAGAAATTGATAGTTTCATCAAAACAAGCAAACTATGCATCAAAAACAAAATCTGTTTTAAACAGGACAGTCTGTAATAATCTGAACATTCACCATACCTCTGGTGCTCCAACAATTCTGAAAAAAATAGGAAAAATAAACAATTTTTATAGAAAGACAGTGCAAAAAGTTTCAGAACCGTTTGACGTTCCAGTATAAATGTAAAATCGCGCATTACAGCCAAAGTTTCTGTTTTGCACCGCACAAACCAACAAGCAATGTAAACATCCTAAAGGAAAATCTTGGCACATTATTTTTATAATACAATGGAATTGTACAAGGATATAATTATTTTTGTTGAAAAGTTTCTGAAATCAAGATTCACAAAGTTTTTGTGAGCATGAAAAAAGTTCAAGGCTAGCTCCCACTTTAGCAGTGCTCGTCTTTCTCACTTTCACTTTCCTTTTTTGAAAAAGTTTTAGGTTCCCCTCTTTAATTTTTTTTGTTTTAAAACTTTATAAAAGCACATAACATAAATAAATGACTCTCTTAAACTTCCGGGTTGTCTCCCTGGCAGCGCTTTCTTTGAAGCCATTAAGCTAGGCATATAGTGCTCAAGTAATGGATCCACCCGGATCCCAAGGTATATCAAAGCCAATTTTAATTAACAATGATTTGTGATTTAGTAGTGAGCACAAAGTAACATATATCATGCAACAACGAAGTCTAACTCTCTTCCTATGCATCGGCATGTCATAAAAGAACAATTCATGCACACATAGTAAAGGACAATGCATAGTATAAACAGTTTCTTGCAATTTTATCATATTGGAAACATAAAGAGGCGAAGATGTAGTTCTTCTCTCAAAATAATTGCAAGTAGGAGCAGCAAGCACGTGCATATTATATTCATCAAAATCATCATGTGCAACTGTAAAAGTCAACCCATCAATATAATCCTTAACAAGGGCAAACTTCTCCGATATAGTGTAGTCGGGAGAATTCAAAAAGATAATAGGACTATCATGCGTGGGTGCAATAGCAACAATTTCATGTTTAACATAAGGAACTATAGCAAGTTCATCTCCATAAGCATAATTCATATTGGCATCTTGGACACAAGCATAGCAAGCATCATCAAAAAGGGATATTTTAAAAGAATCAACAAGATCATAGCAATCATCATAGCATTCATCCTTCGGTAAACACGAAGGGACATTATGTAATGTATGAGTTGGAGAGTTACTCTCATTAGAAGGTGGGCATGGGTAGCTAATCTGATCTTCCTCATTTTGTTCTTCGCTCTCCTCATCATCTTTTTCATCCAATGAGCTCACAGTTTCATCAATTTCTTCTTCCATAGACTCCTGCAAAATATTAGTCTCTTCTTGGACAGAAGAGGAGTCCTCAATATATGGTTTAACATAGGCATTAGAAGCATAATTATCATAACAATATTTAAGTATGGCAAAAAAATTAGATTTGTAAAGAGTAGCATCATACTTTCCAATCAAAGAAGCAATTTCATAAGCACCCTTAAAAGCAACAAATTCTTCAATTTGTTGAACATCATAGTAATTATAAACACCCTTAGCATACGAAGATACGATTCCATTATCACTAAACTCACATTGGTAGGGAAGGTGTTTCTTAGGGTCTTCAGAACAACAAGTAAAATCATATATTTCACATAATTCCAAGCATAGCATTGCAAATGATGAATTTGATCCAGTACAAGTTTCCCTTTTTGAGATAAGCGGTGGCGCACATAACAAGCATGTTCATCTAAAGATTTGCCCTCAACTAAGCTAGTTGGGGTTTCAGCACGAGCACAAAGGGATCGAAGATGATCCAAGTAAAAAGCTTCAGGAGTGTGATAGATTTTGAGTGGTTCTTCAACCATTGGTGTAGTAGGTACAACTATTTTTTTTTGGTATTTTGTGTTTCCTGCCCATAACTAAAGATAGAAAACAAGAGCACAAAATAAAAACTACTTAGTGATAAAGCAAACAAGCACACACGAGAATATTCACCCCACGCTATAACTCCCCGGCAACGGCGCCAGAAAAAGGTCTTGGTAACCCACAAGTATAGGGGATCAATTGTAGGCTCTTTTGATAAGTAAGAGTGCCAAACCCAACGAGGAGCTAAAGGTAGCACAAATATTCCCTCAAGTTTTATCGACCACCGATACAACTCTACGCACGCTTGACGTTCGCTTTACCTAGAACAAGTATGAAACTAGAAGTACTTTGTAGGTGTTGTTGGATAGGTTTGCAAGATAATAAAGAGCACGTAAATAAAATCTAGGGGCTGTTTAGATAAAGACACAATAAAGTTAGTATAGCGAGTGTGGAAAAGTGGTGGTAGGAGTTGCGAAATTGTCCCTAAGCAATTGACTACGTTACTAGACCGATAGCAAGTTTTATGTGGGAGAGGCCACTGCTAGCATGTCATCCCTGACTTGGAATTCTATGCACTTATGATTGGAACTATTAGCAAGCATCCACAACTACTAATGTTCATTAAGGTAAAACCCAACCATAGCATTAAGTTATATTGATCCCCCTTCAATCCCGTATGCATCAATTTCTATGCTAGGTTGAAGCTTCTGTCACTCTTGCCCTCCAATACATAGTCCTATCAACATACAACTAACCCTATGGTGTGATCCACGCGCGCGCTCATATAATGGGCACCAAAGGACAGCAACATAACCACAAGCAAATTAAACCAATCATAGCAATTCGCAAATTACCGATAGGACAACGAAAATCTACTCAGACATCATAGGATGGCAACACATCATTTGATAATAATATGAAGCATAAAGCACCATGTCCAAGTAGAGGGTACAGAGGGTTGCGAGAGAGTGGACCAATGTAGATAGATGGGGGAAGGTGATGAAGATGTTGGTGAAGATGACGGGGGTGTTGGTGTCGTTTGCAGTGACGATGATGGCCCCGGCGGTGTTCCGGCGCCACCTGGAGAGAGGGGGAGCGGGCCCCCTCCTTCTTCTTGTTCCTTGACCTTCCCCCTAGATGGGAGAAGGGTTTACCCCCTGGTACATGGCTTCCATGGCGGCGGAGGGGCGAGAGCCCCTCCGAGATTGGATATGTCTCTCTGTCTCTCTCTATTTCTGCATTTCCTGATTCTGCCCTTTCACCGTTTCTTAAATTCCCGGAGATCCGTAACTCCGATTGGGCTGAAATTTGGACACGATTTTTATCCGGATATTGGCTTTCTTGCGGCGAAAGAAGGGCACCAACCGCCTTACGGAGTGGCCACGAGGGCCCAGGGCACGCCCCTCACCCTCGTGGGCCCCTCGAGCATCGTCTCGTGTTGATTCTTCTTCCCAAAAATCACATATATTTCAAAAAAATCTCCATCAGTTTTTATCCCGTTTGGACTCCGTTTGATCTGGATTTCTTGAAACAAAAACATTCAAAAATAGGAAGGCCTTTGGGCCTTTGGATCAATAAGTTAGTCCCAAAAATAGTAGAAAAAATGCCAAAAGTATATGAAAGTTGTAGAATATTGGCATGGAACAATAAAAAATTATAGATACGACGGAGACGTATCAGCCCCCAGCAGCGCTCACATCCTCACTTGTCCCCGCATCCCCCGCGGCGTCTGAGGCCTCGGGCGGCGGAACCTTCGAGGTGGACGGTGATACGTCCATTTTGCATCATGCTTTTATATCGATATTTATCGCATTATGGGCTTTTATTTCACGTTATGTCACAATACTTATGGCTATTCTCTCTTATTTTACAAGGTTTACATGAAGAGGGAGAATGCCGGCAGCTGGAATTCTGGGCTGGAAAAGGAGAAAATATTGGAGACCTATTCTATGCAACTCCAAAAGTCCTGAAACTCCACGGAATATCTTAAAATAAATAAAGCAAAATCGTCGCCAAAGATGAAGGCCAGGGGACCCACACCCTGCTCACGAAGGTGGAGGGCGCCCCCCCCCTGGGGCGCGCCCCCCTACCTCATGGGCCCCCTGGTGGCTCTCCGACGCCCATCTTCTCCTATATGAAGTCTTTCTATGAGAAAAAACATTAAGCAACCTTTCGGACGAGACTCGCCGCCACGAGGCGGAACCTTGGCGGAACCAATCTAGGGCTCCGTGAGCTGTTTGAGGGAACACTTCCCTCCGGGAGGGGGAAATCATCGTCATCATCATCACCAACGCTCCTCTCATCGGGAGAGGGCAATCTCCATCAACATCTTCACCAGCACCATCTCATCTCCAATCCCTAGTTCATCTCTTGTATCCAATTCTTGTCTCCAAGTCCGGGATTGGTGCTAGTAGGTTGCTAGTAGTGTTGATTACTCCTTGTAGTTGATGCTAGTTGGTTTATTTGGTGGAAGATCATATGTTCAGATCCTTTATGCATATTATTACCCCTCTGATTATGAACATGAATATGCTTTGTCAGTAGTTACGTTTGTTCCTGAAGACAAGGGAGAAGTCTTGCTATCAGTAGTCATGTGAATTTGGTATTCATTCGGTATTTTGATAAGATGTATGTTGTCTAGCCTCTAGTGGTGTTATGTGAACGTCGACTACATAAAACTTCACCATTATTTGGGCCTAGAGGAAGGCATTGGGAAGTAATAAGTAGATGATGGGTTGCTAGAGTGTGTAAGCTTAAACCCTAGTTTATGAGTTGCTTCGTAAGGGCTGATTTGGATCCATATGTTTCATGCTATGGTTAGGTTTACCTTAATAATTTTGTTGTAGTTGCGGATGCTTGCAATAGAGGTTAATCATAAGTGGGATGCTTGTTCAAGTAAGAACAGCACCCAAACACCGGTCCACCCACATATCAAATTATCAAAGTACCGAACGTGAATCATATGAACGTGATGAAAACTAGCTTGACGATATTCCCATGTGTCCTCGGGAGCGCTTTTTCTATTATAAGACTTTGTCCATGCTTGTCCTTTGCTACAAAAATGATTGGGCCACCTTGCTGCACTTTATTTACTCTTGTTACTTGTTGCTCGTTACAATTTATTTTATCACAAAACTATCTGTTACCACTTATTTCAGTACTTGCAGAGAATACCTTGCTGAAAGCCGCTTATCATTTCCTTCTGCTCCTCGTTGGGTTCGACACTCTTACTTATTGAAAGGACTATGGTAGATCCCCTATACTTGTGGGTCACCAAGACTCTTTTCTGGCTCCGTTGCCGGGGAGTGAAGCGCCTTTGGTAGGTGGAATTTGGTAAGGAAAAAATTTATATAGTGTGCTGAAATTCTTGTCACTTGTTACTATGGAAAGTAATTCTCGAGGGGCTTGTTCGGGTATCTTCACCCCGTCGATGAAACAAAGAGTTGCTCCTCAACCTACTGAACCTATTTAAAATGAAACTCCTTTTGAATTTCCTTTGGGTATGATGGAAAAACTGCTAGCTAATACTTTTACGGGAGATGGAACAAAGCATCTGATGAACATCTACTCTATGTGGATGAAGTTTGTGGACTATTTAAGCTTGCGGTATACCCGATGATGTTGTTAAGAAGAAGGTCTTCCCTTTATCTTTGAAGGGAGACGCATTGACATGGTATAGGCTATGTGATGATACGAGATCATGGAACTATAAAAGACTGAAATTGGAATTTCATCAAAAGTATTATCATATGCATCTTGTTCATCGTGATCGCAATTATATATATAATTTTTGGCCTCACGAAGGAGAAAGCATCGCTCAAGCTTGGGGGAGGCTTAAATCAATGTTATATTCATGCCCCAATCATGAGCTCCCAAGAGAAATAATTATTCAAAGTTTTTATGCTCGGCTTTCTGATAACAATCGCACCATTCTCGATACTTCTTGAGCCGGCTCTTTTATGATGAAGACTATTGAATTCAAATGGAATTTATTGGATAGAATTAAACGCAACTCTGAAGATTGGGACCTCGACGAAAGTAAGGAGTCAGGTATGACACCTAAGTTTGATTGTGTTAAATCTTTTATGGATACCGATATTTTCCGTAAGTTTAGCACTAAATATGGACTTGACTACGAGATAGTAGCTTCTTTACGTGAATCTTTTGCTACTTATGTTGATCTCCCCAAGGAGAAGTGGTTTAAATATCATCCTCCCATAGAAGTAAAAGTAGCTGCACCTATTAAAGTTGAAGAAAAGATTGTCACTTATAATGATCCTATTGTTCCCACTTCTTATGTTGAGAAACCACCTTCCCCTGTTAGAATAAACGATCATGCTAAAGCTTCAACTGTGGTTCGTAAAAGCAATATTAGAACTTATACACCTCCTGAGCAAGTCAAAGTAGAACCTAATATTGCTATTGTTAAAGATCTCTTGTCTGGTAATATTGATGGGCATGTTATTCAATTCTGCGGTAAATCAGCTAGAATTGCTAAACCTAGCGTTAAAGATAAACATAGACCTGTGTTAGGCATGCCTGTTATTTCTGTTATAATAGGAGATCATTGTTATCTTGGCTTATGTGATATGGGTGCTAGTGCTAGTGTTATACCTTATGATTTATATAAAGAAATTAAGCATGAAATTGCACCTGCTGAGTTAGAAGATATTGATGTTACAATTAAACTTGCCAATAGAGACACTATATCTGCAATGGGAATTGTTAGAGATGTTGAAGTCTTGTGTGGGAAAACTAAATAACCTGCTGATTTTCTTGTTCTCAGTTCTCCACAAGATAGCTTTTGTCCCATTATATTTGGTAGACCCTTTTTGAACACTGTTAATGCTAAGATAGACTGCAAAAAGAATGTTGTTACTATTGGCTTGGATGATATGGTTCATGAGTTTAATTTCTCTAAAATCAGTAAACAACATCGTGAGGAAGAATTGCCTAGTAAGGATGAAATTATTGGTCTTTCTTCTATTGTTGTACCTCCTAGTGATCCTTTAGAACAATATTTGCTAGACCACAAAAATGATATGTTTATGAATGAAAGAAGGGAAATAGATGAAGCATTCTTTAAACAGGAACCTATTCTGCAACACAATTTGCCTGTTGAAATCCTAGGGGATCCTCCTCCACCCAAGGGTGATCCCGTGTGAGCTTAGACCGTTGCCTGATAATCTTAAATATGCTTATCTCGATGAAAAGAAAATATATCCTGTTATTATTAGTGCTAACCTTTCAGAGCATGAAGAAGAAAGATTATTGAAAACTCTAAAGAAGCACCGTGCCGCTATTGGATATACTCTTGATGATCTTAAGGGCATTAGTCCCACTCTATGTCAACATAAAATAAATTTGGAAGCGGATGCCAAACCAGTTCGTGATCCTCAACGATGTTTGAATCCTAAAATGAAAGAAGTGGCAAGAAAAGAAATACCCAAGCTTCTGGAGGCAGGTATAATTTATCCCGTTGCTAATAGTCAGTGGGTAAATCCTGTCCATTGTGTCCCTAAGAAGGGAGGTATTACTTTTGTCCCTAATGATAAAGATGAATTGATCCCGCAAAGAATTATCACAGGTTATAGGATGGTAATTGATTTTACATAAATTAAATAAAGCTACTAAGAAAGATCATTACCCTTACCTTTTATTGATCAAATGCTAGAAAGATTATGCAAACATACACATTATTGCTTTCTAGATGGTTATTTTGGTTTCTCTCAAATACCTGTGTCGGCTAAAGATCAATCAAAGACTACTTTTACTTGCCCTTTTGGTACTTTTGCTTGTAGACGTATGCCTTTTGGTTTATGTAATGCACATGCTACTTTTCAAAGATGCATGATGGCTATATTCTCTGATTTTTGTGAAAAAAATTGTGAGGTTTTCATGACGATTTTTCCGTCTATGGTTCCTCTTTTGATGATTGCTTGAGCAATCTTGATCGAGTTTTGCAGAGATGTGAAGAAACTAATCTTGTCTTGAATTGGGAAAAGTGTCACTTTATGGTTAATGAAGGTATTGTCTTGGGGCACAAAGTTTCTGAAAGAGGTATTGAAGTTGATACAGCCAAGGTTGATGCTATTGAAAAGATGCCATGTCCCAAGGACATCAAAGGTATAAGAAGTTTCCTTGGTCACGCCGGATTTTATAGTGTCACAGCCCTAGAGCTTGCTTGCAACTAGTGGCATTGCATCCATGCATCATGTTTAATTTTCATGAAATTTGAAATGGGGATGACCAAGCCCTAGCACCAAAGCAATTCAAATAGGTTCAACTAAGAAATATTTTTCAATGAACCCAAATGGCCTTCAAAAATGTTCACCATTTTTGGAAAATGCTGGAAACAGTAACCAGAGATGTTGCACATTTTTCCATGACATTCTGGATTTTTGAATTAAATCATTACTTAATTGCATTTGGGCATTTAAATAATATAAATATTTTAAATGCTCAAATAATCCCAAACTGAAATGTTTACTGTAGGATATATTTCCAACAGTGCTCATGAGCAGTTGCATGATTTTTGGGATTGATTTAGTATTTTTAATAAAGCCAAAAAGCTGCAGAAAATAGAAAACAGGAATTAAAAGAGAGAGAGAGAGAGAAGAGGCCCCAGGCCACTTACCCGGACCTATCTGGCAGCCCACCTCGCTGGCCTAGCTGGTGGCCCAGCCCACCAGCGCCACCGTCTCCCACCTCTCGCCAGTAGGACGAGAGGCGTGTGGCCGACGTGCTCGCCCACGCGCAGGCCACCTCCACCCTGCCTGCTTCACCCCCCGACGCTCTGGACGCCTCCCCCGAGCGCCACGCACCCCCCTGACCTCTCTCACCCTCACCCGTGGCCTCGTCCCCTCCTCTGGCTCCCTCTCTCTCCCACCGAGCGAGCTCGCCGACGCTGATCGCCGTACCCGCGGCCACAGCCACCCCCTCGCCCCCGCTATGCATCCCTGAGCTCCGCCCTGACCCCGTGGAGCTACCCACCCGACGACGCGACGGAGGAGGCCCCAATCGGCCGGAGCATCGTCGTGCCCATCTCCGGTGCCGGAGATCGCCCGTCGTCAATTCGCCGTCATGAAGCTTCCCGAGCCACCGAGATCCTCTCCCGACCCCTTGTGAGCTCCGCCTTCTTCTCCCCTGTTCCCCGTGCCCGTATGCACCTTCTAGCCGCCTAATCACCGGAGCCGATTGCTCCTCGCTGCCGGCCATGGCGTAGCCGTGGCCACAACCCTTTTCGTTCCGCTTAGCCCTATCGGGTATTTTAGTGATAGGTTCTGTAGGAACTGGACGATCCTTTTGCTAGGCCCAGCACTAAAAAACCCACTTTTTACGTCTCATTATGAATCGAAAGGGGCTGGTATTTTTCCAAGAAATCTCTAGCAAAGTAGTGAAAACGGCAGCTCCATTTTCCAAAACTTTCTGTCTCATGTTTCTTAGTTAGGATCTCGACAATACGAAGCAATAGGTTGGTTATTTAGTTAATTTTCTTGCAAGCTCGCTTCCGAGCACACCATCGCCCTCACCGCACTCGCAGGAGCGCAAAACGCCACCCCACGCGCCTCGCCGTGCTCCCTAGCGCCGTGTTTGACCTCGGCCGAACTCCGGCGGCTGCCTAGGTCGTCGCCGGCACCATTTCCGGCCGCCCCGACCCCAACTGACCCCACCAAGAGCTGCGGCTCGACCCCAGCTCCACCTAGATGCCTTCTGCGGCCCATTTGGTCGCCGGAATGGCCAAATCCACATCCACCGCCGCGTCGGGCTCGCCGGCGACTAAACGCCGGTGCAGCCGATGTTGACTTTGACCATGGGTGGGCCCTGGTTGACTCTGTTGAGTCAATGACAGGTGGGGCCAGCCACATTAACTAATCGAGGTTTAGTTCTAATTAATATTTTGCTAAAGTAATTATCTTTGACACGCGGGACCTTGTCGAGGTTTGACCCGGACCGTGTCCCGTTGACCCTGACGTCACATCGACGTCGGTCGACGTGATAATACCTTTTCTGGATTTATTATAATTCAGGAAATTCCAGAAAATAGCTCAAACTTCTAAAAATCATATAAATTCAACCGTAGCTCAGAATGAAATAATTTATATATGAAAAATGATCAGAAAAATATGAAGTATCTGTTTATGCCATGATCATGCATGTTTGAACAATTTAACCTCACTGAATAGGATGAATCATGATTAGGGTAATTTATGAACTAGCATTTGGAGTTGGAGTTTAACCTTGTTTGAATTCCACTTCAATTAACTTGGCTTACTACTGCATTAGGTCAATTCAGTACCTTAACATGACATGTCATTCATGTGAATGTGCATTGCATTGATTGTGTTCTCTCTTGTTTGCGGTAATTGTCCCCTCTCGGTGAGCAGCGTCGCAAGCGATGAATTCGATGACACCGATGAAGAACTATATTATCTTGAAGTGCCGGGCAAGCAAAACCCCTTGTTCATTCCGATACAATCCCACTCTCTCGCTCCTGCTCTCTTTTACTGCATTAGGACAACAACGATTCAACTGTTACTTGCTGCGGTAGCTCAACCCCTTTATCCTCTGCATGACCTGTCATTCCACAGTAATTAGATGAAACCCACTAGCATGAGTAGGATTTGCTTGAGCCATGTTGTGCCTACTCATTCATGCTTGTTTTTCATGCCTGCTCTTGCTTAGAGTTGAGTCAGGTCCGATTCATCGGGATGAATCGGAGGTGTGTGAACATGTCCTCGTGTGTGAGCTAAGTGTGTGAACACGATTTGGTAAAGGTAGCGGTGAGAGGCCATGTAGGAGTACATGGTGGGTTGTCTCATTGCAGCCGTCCTCAGGAACTGAGCTCTGTGTTTGTGATCCATGAAACAGTTACTACCACGCATTGGGCCCGAAACCAATGGACCCTCTCGGGCTTCTTAACCACTCTTGTCCTCAGTCCGGGAGTTGCTAGTAGTTTCTGGTGTTTGTAGCATCTTTGGGGGCCGCATAGCGCTGACCATAGGGGCGGGTTGTGTTGCGGTAGGCACGTGGCCCGGTGTACCGATTCGCCCGTTTGGTGTCTCGGGAACCCTGCACACATCGTTCGGGGCCGTTAGTGGAAACCTCGCCGGACTCCCTGCGGATGGAACCCGAATAGGCGATAAACCTGGACTCGGGACTCGTGTGTTTAGGTAGGCCGTGGCCGACACCCACGTTGGGCTTCCGCTTGAAGGTTGCCGAGTACATGTCGTGTAAACGGCGGTAAGTGGTGAGAGCGTGTGTGAAGAAGTACACCCCTGCAGGTTAATATGATCTATTCGAATAGCCGTGTCATGGAAAAGGACTTCGGGTTGCCTATATCAGTTCATAGACAAGTGAAAGTGGATACTCTAAAATACGCAAGATAAGCGTGAGTGCTATGGATGGCGTTCTCGTGAGGAGGCAGGGGCGGGTCCATAGTGGAGTATTGATATGGTGAAGATGTGGACTCGTGTGCCACCTCAAAAGAGTTACTTGCGATCGTAGTTCAGGATAGCCACCGAGTCAAAGGCGGCTTGCTGCGGTCAAACTCCACCACCCCTTTATTGATAATGATGCATATGTAGTTAGTTACGATGTAAGTCTTGCTGAGTACATTGTACTCACGTTTGCTTATTTTATGTTTTGCAGAGAGATGTCAGTCTTGCTAGTAGTTCCGCGTGGACTTCGATGTTTAGCTTGTTACCTCAGCTACGATCTTGTGCCTCGGCGGGATCTGGTAGATAGTCGGGCTTCTCGGCCTTTTTCATTTATAGTTGTCTGTACTCAGACATGTTTAGCTTCCGCTTGTGTTTTGACTTGTATGCTCTGAGTGTTGGGTCATGAGACCCATGTTTGTAATATCTCGCTCCTCAGAGCCTAATGAATAAATATTTGAGTCGTAGAGTTATGTTGTGATGTCATGTTGTATTTACACATATTGAGCATATTGTGTGTATGTTTGAAATGCTTGGTATGTGTGGGATCCGACAAACTAGTTGTTTATCCTTGGCAGCCTCTCATATGGGGAAATGTAGTCTCGTGCTTACGGCGATAGTAGTCCGCTTCTGACCGGTTCACCGGAGTCCTGCTAGCCCAAAGACTACTGCTTGGACACTTGATCGGCCGGCATGTGTTTCACTTCGTTCCTTATGTACATCCCTTCGGGAAATGTCACGCGGTGATATTCGAGTCCTGCCTAGCTGCTACAGCCGGGATACCGGAGTCCTGCTAGCCCAGTGCTACAGCCCGAATTCATTCGTTGATGACCGACATGCTCGATATGATTCATGTATGCCTGTCCCCATGGGTTAGTGCCGCTTTGGGTTCACGACTAGCCATGTCGGCCCAGGTTCTTTGTCATATGGATGCTAGCGACACTATCATATACGTGAGCCAAAAGGCATAAGCGGTCCCGGGCCATGGTAAGGCGACACCCGTGGGGATACCGTGCGTGAGGCCGCAAAGTGATATGAGGTGTTACCGGCTAGGTCGATGTGACTTGGAATCGGGGTCCTGACATATAGGAGGTTCATTAAGGACTTCTCAAAAATTTCTCGGCCTCTGACTAATTTATTACAAAAAGATGTACCATTTGTCTTTGATGATGATTGTGTATAAGCATTTGAAATACTTAAGAAAGCATTAGTCTCTGCACCTGTTGTTCAGCCACCTGATTGGAATTTACCCTTTGAAATTATGTGTGATGCTAGTGATTATGTTGTAGGTGTTGTTCTAGGGCAAAGAGTTGATAAGAAATTAAATGTTTTATCCATTATGCTAGTAAGACACTAGACAATGCTCAAAGAAATTATGCTACTACCGAAAAGGAACTTTTAGCGGTTGTATTTGCTTGTGATAAATTCAGACCCTATATTGTTGATTCTAAAGTAACTATTCACACTGATCATGTTGCTATTAAATATCTTATGGAAAAGAAAGATGCAAAACCTAGACTTATTAGATGGGTTCTCTTGCTGCAAGAATTTGATTTGCATATTGTTGATAGAAAAGGAGCCGTGAACCCCGTTGCAGATAACTTATCTAGGTTAGAGAATGTTCTTGATGACCCACTACCCATTGATGATAGTTTTCCTGATGAGCAATTAAATGTCATAAGAACTTCTTGTAGCACTCCATGATATGTTGATTATGCTAATTACATTGTTGCTAAATATATACCGCCTAGCTTCACATACCAACAAAAGAAAAAGTTTTTCTATGATTTGCGACAGTACTTTTGGGATGACCCACATCTTTATAAAGAAGGAGTAGATGGTGTTATTAGAAGTTGTGTACATGAGCATGAACAGGAACAGATCCTACGCAAGTGCCACTCCGAAGCTTATGGAGGACACCATATTTGGAGATAGAACGCACATAAGGTATTGCAATCCGGTTTTTATTGGCCTACTCTCTTCAAGGATGCCCGTAAGTTTGTTTTGTCTTGCGATGAATGTCAAAGAATTGGTAATATTAGTAGACATAAAGAAATGCCTATGAATTATTCACTTGTTATTGAACCATTTGATCTTTGGGGCTTTGATTATATGGGACCTTTTCCTGCCTCTAATGGATATACACATATTTTGGTTCTTTGTTGATTACGTTACTAAGTGGGTAGAAGCTATTCCATCTTGTAGTGCTGATCATAACACCTCTATTAAAATGCTTCAGGAAGTTATTTTCCCGAGGTTTGGAGTCCCTAGATATTTAATGACTGATGGTGGGTCACACTTTATTCATGGTGCTTTCCGTAAAATGCCTGCTAAATATGATGTTAATCATAGAATTGCATCTCCTTATCACCCGCAGTCGAGTGGTCAGGTAGAATTGAGCAATAGAGAGCTCAAATTAATTTTGCAAAAGACTGTTAATAGGTCTAGAAAGAATTGGTCCAAGAAACTCGATGATGCATTATGGGCCTATAAAACTGCATATAAAAATCCTATGGGTATGTCTCCGTATAAAATGGTTTATGGAAAAGCATGTCATTTACCTCTCGAACTAGAACATAAGGCATATTGGGCTATTAAAGAGCTCAACTATGATTTCAAACTTGCCGGTGAAAAGAGGTTATTTTATATAAGCTCACTTGATGAATGGAGAACCCAAGCTTATGAAAATGCCAAGTTGTTTAAAGAAAAAGTTAAAAGATGGCATGACAAAAGGATACAAAAGCGTGAGTTTAATGTAGGTGATTATGTATTGCTATACAACTCTCGTTTAAGATTTTTTGCAGGAAAAGTTCTCTCTAAATGGGAAGGTCCTTACGTTATCGAAGAGGTCTATCGTTCCGGTGCCATAAAAATCAACAACTTTGAAGGCACGAATCTGAAGGTGGTAAACGGTCAAAGGATCAAACATTATATCTCAGGTAATCCCATAAATGTTGAAACCAATATTATTGAAACCGTAACCCCCGAGGAATACATACGGGACCCTTACCGGACCATTTAAGACTCCGAAAAGGAATAGGTATGTGGTACGTTAAGTAAACCGACTCCAAAACAATTTTTAAGGCAATATTTCTCAGTTTTGGAATATTTGGAAAAATAGAAAAATAAGTAGCAGTCCGGGAAGGACACGAGGGGCCCACGAGGGTGGTGGGCGCGCCCTACCCCCGTGGGCGCGCCTCCCCTACCTCGTGAGCACCCCGTGTGCCCTCCGGACTCCGTTTTCTTGCACGATACGTATTTTGGTCGGTAAAAATTCATTATATATTTTCCTAAATGTTTTGACCCCCGTATCACGCAAATATTCTCTGTTCTTGTTTCGAGCTATTGCTGCTGCAGATTATATCAACATGTCGTCCCAGGATCCGGAAGGAGAAAGCTATGTGGATGATTACCTAGCAAATCCTAAGGTCTATGGAAACGTGGAGAACGATGGTTGGACTACGGAGGAAGAAGAGGACTATGAACCCAAGGGGAAGGAGGAGACGAGCTCAGATGAAGATGAAGCCCCATTACCTCAACCTGGGGACATGCATGTGGAGTTCAAAAGGTCAAGCCTCTCCGATAGGGTAAAGAAACCAAAGATCGAGTTTATCCCTTTTCGTCTCTTGCAGGAAAATAAGCAGGACTTATGCAAAAATATATTAACCCTGGAGTGGGAGATTGATGATTTGAGGGACCAAAATCCTGACCTCAAGCGCAAATTAAGGGAGAAGTCTATGCCATCAACTAAGTCAACATCACCACCATCCTCTTCACCAGCAAAGGAGACATAATCACCTGGGTATGGTCACTCCTCTTGGCAACTACCAAGCTTGGGGGAGGTGCCCCGGTATCGTATCACAATCACAACTCCTACCTTTACCGTTTTTCTTAGTTCGATCCTTTTAATAGTATCTTGATTTAGTAGAATAAAGTCATGGCATGATCTAGTTTTGAGTTTTGCTTTATGATCTCTCTATGTAATCGAGTCCGTGAGCTATATATATATATATAATAAAGTTTACTGTTGAGTTAATGGCTTGATTATTTTGCCATGATCTTGGGTGAATAAAAGAAAAGAAAGAAGAAAAAGAACAAAAAGAAACAAAGAGTTCATATTGATCTTATTGAGAGTAATGACTTCACAAAGAAAGATTATGATGATTAAAAGTTGTTGGGAGTTGGCAAATATAGCTTTGGTCATCGTTGCAATTAATAGGAAGTAATAAGGAAAGAGAGGTTTCACATATAGATATATTATCATTGACATATTTTATGATTGGGAGCACTCATTAAAATATAACATGCTAAAGAGTTGATGTTGGACAAGGAAGACAACGTAATGAGTTATGTTTTCTTATATCTAAGATAAAGTATGTTGTCATGGATCCTCTAACATGTTGAGCTTGCCTTTCCCCCTCATGCTAGCCAAATTCTCAGCACTAAGTAGAGATACTACCTGTGCTTCCATAAACCCTTAAACCAGTTTTGCCATGAGAGTCCACCATATCTACCTATGGATTGAGTAAGATCCTTCAAGTAAGTTGTCATCGGTGCAAAGCAATAAAAATTGCTCTAAACATGTATGATTGATTGGTGTGGGAGAAATAAGCTTTATACGATCTTGTGATGTGAAAGTAATAAAAGCGACAGACTGCATAATAAAGGTTATCACAAGGGGCAATATAAAGTGACGTTCTTTCACATTGAGATTTTGTGCATCCAACCATAAAAGCGCATGGCAACCTCTGCTTCCCTCCGCGAAGGGCCTATATTTTATTATTATCCTCTACCTTATGCAAGAGTCACGGTGATCTTCACCTTTCCTTTTCATTTTATCCTTTGGCAAGCCCGACATGTTGGAAAGAACATGATATATATATCTAATTGGATGTAGGGGAGCATGAATTATTATTGTTGACATTACCCTTGAGGTAAAAGGTTGTGGGGCAAAACTATAAGCCCCTATCTTTCTCTGTGTCCGATTAAAACTCCGTAACCACAAGTATTGCGTGAGTGTTAGCAATTATGAAGGACTAAATTATAGTTGAGTATGTGGACTTGCTTTTAAGCTCTGACATAGACTCTTTCCGATGTTATGATAAATTGCAATTGCTTCAATGACTGAGGTTATAGTTTGTTGGTGCTCAATAAGGTTTCTGATTCATACTTTTGCATTGTGAAAAGATCATCACTTGAACATAAGTAATCATATGATGAAATCTATATGTGTTGCTGTTATGAGAACAATCATGATGCCTTCATGTCCGTATTTTATTTTTTATCGACGCCTCTACCTCTAAACATGAGGACATATTTATTGTTATCGGCTTTTCGCTTGAGGACAAGCGAGGTCTAAGCTTGGGGGAGTTGATCGTCCATTTTGCATCATGCTTTTATATCGATATTTATCGCATTATGGGCTGTTATTTCACGTTATGTCACAATACTTATGGCTATTCTCTCTTATTTTACAAGGTTTACATGAAGAGGGAGAATGCGGTAGCTGGAATGCAGAAATTTGGAAAAGGAGCAAATATTGGAGACCTATTCTGTGCAACTCCAAAAGTCCTGAAACTCCACGAAATATCTTAAAATAAATAAAGAAAAATCATCGCCAAAGATGAAGGCCAGGGGACCCACACCCTGCTCATGAGGGTGGGGGCGCGCCCCCTACCTCGTGGGCCCCCTGGTGGCTCTCCGACGCCCATCTTCTCCAATATGAAGTCTTTCTATGAGAAAAAACATTAAGCAGCCTTTCGGGACGAGACTACGCCGCCACGAGGCGGAACCTTGGCGGAACCAATCTAGGGCTCCGGCAGAGCTGTTCTGCCGGGGACACTTCCCTCTCCGGGAGGAAATCATCGTCATCATCATCACCAACGCTCCTCTCATCGGGATAGGGCAATCTCCATCAACATCTTCACCGGCACCATCTCATCTCCAAACCCTAGTTCATCTCTTGTATCCAATTCTTGTCTCCAAGTCCGGGATTGGTGCTAGTAGGTTGCTAGTAGTGTTGATTACTCCTTGTAGTTGATGCTAGTTGGTTTATTTGGTGGAAGATCATATGTTCAGATCATTTATGCATATAATTACCCCTCTGATTATGAACATGAATATGCTTTGTGAGTAGTTACGTTTGTTCCTGAGGACAAGGGAGAAGTCTTGCTATCATTAGTCATGTGAATTTGGTATTCGTTCGGTATTTTGATAAGATGTATGTTGTCTAGCCTCTAGTGGTGTTATGTGAACGTCGACTACATAACACTTCACCATTATTTGGGCCTAGAGGAACGCATTGGGAAGTAATAAGTAGATGATGGGTTGCTAGAGTGACAGAAGCTTAAACCCTAGTTTATGTGTTGCTTCGTAAGGGGCTGATTTGGATCCATATGTTTGCTATGGTTAGGTTTACCTTAGTACTTTTGTTGTAGTTGCGGATGCTTGCAATAGAGGTTAATCATAAGTGGGATGCTTGTTCAAGTAAGAACAGCACCCAAACACCGGTCCACCCACATATCAAATTATCAAAGTACCGAACGCGAATCATATGAACGTGATGAAAACTAGCTTGACGATATTCCCATGGTTCCTCGGGAGCGCTTTTCCTATTATAAGAGTTTGTCCAGGCTTGCCCTTTGCTACAAAAAGGATTGGGCCACCTTGCTGCACTTTATTTACTCTTGTTACTTGTTGCTTGTTAGAATTTACCTTATCACAAAACTATCTGTTACCACTTATTTCAATACTTGTAGAGCATACCTTGCTGAAAACTGCTTATCATTTCCTTCTGCTCCTCGTTGGGTTAGACACTCTTACTTATCGAAAGGACTACGATAGATACCCTATACTTGTGGGTCATCAGACGGCTGGGCCGAAGGGCCGGACTTCTTCTTCTTGGGCGCCATGGTCGATGGCGTCGTCGAAGATGAAGATGGCAATGAAGATGACGCGATGTGCACGCTTTCAGGTTCGCACAAGCGAGCCCCCTACCTGGCACGCCAAAGATGTCGCGGGATATCCACGGCCACCTATGGGACCGGGCGGCCCCTTGCTGGTTCGGCGGGGGACGTCGCGTTGCACAAAGAGCAGACCAGCGCGCGGCAGCACGGCAGACAGCACACAAGCAATTTACCCAGGTTCGGGCCACCGCAAGGCATAAGACCCTACTCCTGCTTTAGTGGATTGATGGTGGAAATGAACGTGGTGGTTCATGGTACACTTGCCCGGCAAGGCCTGCCTCAGGGCTACGGTGACCACAAGCGTATGGTGGCTTGGGTTTGTCAAGTTTCCAACCTTCTAACCCCCTCCTACGATTGCCATAGGCCTCCTTTTATAGATTAAGGGGTCACCACAGTGGCAAAAAATTCATTACCCACTGATATGATAGCAAACAGTGCTATCATACTGAACTCTACGGGCTGGCAGGGTGCATTAAATGCACCGCTCAGTGTCACATCACTAGCTGCTCGGCAAGGCTTGCTGGGCTTATCTCGCCACCTCCGCACCTGTTTTCTTGACAGGTCGCTTCACGGGTGTCCCCTGTGGGTTTCTTCTCTAGGAGATGGCTGCCATGTGGCAAATGTTGCCACTTAATCACCTTGCGGCTTGACACCGCACTGGTTGACGATGTGGGTCGTACTTGTGTGGTTGGCGGGGCGGTTCAGGTCCCGCAAGCCCCGGCAGGCGCTGCCGGGGAGTCTTGGTTGCTTTCTTCTGGTGGTGGCATGGCCCCTTGCCGGGCTCGCCTACCCAGCGAGGGAGGCCCTTTCCTTGTATATATCTTGTTCTCTGACTTGTCCTTGGTCTTTCTGGGTTGTATATGGGTTCTTCAAATCACTTGGGCCTTCAATCCCTATCTTGAGCTGGTGCTTCAATCTTGATCTTGTGCCTGTGCATAGTTGGGAAACATATCCGGGGTCTGTTGAACCGACACAGCAGTACTTAAAGTGGTGATTTCCTTTATTATACTAACGGATCTCATGAAGGTTTTGTTAAGTTTTGTGTGATTGAAGTTTCCAAGTTTTGGGTGAGATCACGATGGATGAAGGAATAAGGAGTAAGAAGAGCCTAAGCTTGGGGATGCCCATGGCACCCCAAGATAATATTCAAGGAGAACCAAGCAACTAAGCATGGGGATGCCTCAGAAGGCATCCCCTCTTTCTTCTAACAACCATCGGTATTTTACATGGAGCTATATTTTTGTTCGTCACATATCATGAGTTTTGCTTGGAGCGTCTTGTATTATATGAGTCTTTGCTTGTTTTGCTTTTTATTTTGTCTCAAGTACCCTTGCTGGACACACCTATTTGAGAGAGCCAAAATTACGCTATGATTTGTTAGAATTGCTTTTTATGCTTCACTTAAATTTTTTGAGCTATGGAATTGCTCTAGTGCTTCACTTATGTCTTTTTTGGGCATGGTGTGCTTTAATATGTTTGAATAAATTATCTCATGCTTCACTTAAACTATCTTGAGAGATGAAAATCTTTATGCTCATGTTCTTCACTTAGATTTGTTTGAGCTTGTCAAAGCAATTGCAATATATGAAACTAGTCCCAAAGTGATAGATATTCAAGAGGGATATAATAAAACCTTTCATGAAGATCATTGGACAAATTAAACTTGATTCCTTGTGATTTTTTTGAGATATGATGATAGTGATATGTGAGTCATGTTGGTGAGTAATTATGCTTTAGTAAGAATATTGGTGTTAAGGTTTGTGATTCCCTATGCAAGGACGAAAGTCAATAGTTATGCAATGAGATTACATCCTACTTATGGTGCATTGTTTGGTGTTAGTTATGCTTAATGCTCGCTTATGTGAGTTTCCGTTTCTTGGTTGGTTGCTTCTTAGTCTTTTTGCTAGCCTCCACTTGTACTAAGTAGAAATACTACTTGTGCATCCATAATCCTTAAACCCAGTTTTGCCACATGAGTCCACCATACCTACCTATATGTGGTATTCCCATGCCGTTCTAAGAAAATTTGTATGTGCCACCTCTAATTTTCAAAATAAATTTCCTCTTTGTGTGCTCGTACCGCTCATGAAGCGGCAGTGGGTGGCCAATATTTTCCATGCTAGATGTGTTATTCTCAAGATGAGTGTTTATTCACTTGTCATTGCACGAGAGTACGACGGTAATAGGGATGCCTAGTCCCGAAATGAAAAAGAAATTTACTATATGTTGTCAAATAATAAATTTCTTGGAAAGTGTTGGTATGGACGGTACCCATGGATACGGCTAGCCGTGGAGTGTGAAAGAATGGTGGAAAAAGGAATAAACTTTATTTTCTGTTTGGGAACCGCTTATGATATATCTAGCATGGAAAGTGTTGGGAATTACTCGGTCATTTTCGTTGACGGGAAAAGTATGCCTCTCAAAAAATTACCTCTCAATTTAAGCTTTGAGCTCTGGCACCTCTACAAATCCCTACTTCCCTCTGCGAAGGGCCTATCTATTTACTTTATGCAATTTTTATTTCTATTTGAGTCTCCATCTTCTATTATAAAGCACCAACTAAGGGGCACTATATGATCATACTTGAGCATTGGATGTAGCTAATATGTGAATGTGTTTCATGAATGGATCAATGATTGAGCATGATGGGCTAGGGATAACTTTCTTTAGTGTTGATATTTTGAAAGACATGGTTGCTTGTTGATATGCTTGAGTATTTAAATATTCATGTCAAATGTAGACTATTGCTTTGAACCATATAAAAGTCCAAATGTCAATGCTACAAGAGAAAATAATATGTGATGAACATGTTAGGCAGCATTCCACATCAAAAATTCTGTTTTATCATTTACCTACTCGAGGCCGAGTAGGAATTAAGCTTGGGGATGTTGATACGTCTCCAATGTATCTATAATTTTTGCTTGTTCCATGATGTTATATTATCATTCTTGGATGTTTTACAATCATTGTATAGCAACTTTATGTAATTTTTTGGGACTAACCTATTGACATAGTGCCAGTGCCAATTGTTGTTTTTTTTTTTGCTTGTTATTTTACTTCGTAGAATATCAGTACCAAACGGGGTCCAAACGCAGCGAAACGTTTTGGAGATTTTTTCCGGACCAGAAGACACCCAGTGTGCCAAAGAAGTACCAGAGGGGAGGCCCAAGGGGAGCACAACCCACCAGGGCACGCCCAGGGGGGTTGTGCCCACCTCGGAGCCCCCCTACACTGCCTCTTTGCTCTATAAATACTCCAATATTCCAGAAACCCTAGGGGAGTTGACGAAATACAATTCTAGACGTCGCAAGTTCCAGAACCACGAGATCCAATCTAGATACCATCACGGAGGGGTTCATCATCCTCATTGGTGCCTCTCTGATGATGCGTGAGTAGTTCACCATAGACCTACGGGTCCGTAGGTAGTAGCTAGATGGCTTCTTCTCTCTTTTTTGATTCTTAATACAATGGTCTCTTGGAGATCTATTTGATGTAGCTCTTTTTGCGGTGTGTTTGTTGGTATCCAATGAACTTTGGGATTATGATAAGATCTATATCCATGAATATTGTTTGAGTCTTCTTTGGTCTCTTATATATGTGATTATTTATAGCCTCGTATTTCTTCTTCGAATCTTTGGTTTAGTTAGGCCAACTAGATCGATTTTTCTTGTCATGGGAAGAGGTGCTTTGTGATGGGTTTGATATTGCGGTGTTCTTTCCCAATGACAGAAGGGGCAACAAGACACGCATGTATCGTTGCTATTAAGGTTAACAAGATGGGGGCTATTCCTACATGAATAGATCTCGTCTACATCATGTCATTGTTCTTATTGCATTACTCTGTTTCTCCATGAACTTAATACACTAGATGCATGCTGGATAACGGTCAATGTGTGCAGTAATAGTAGTAGATGTAGGAAGGAGTTGGTCTACTAATCTTGGACGTGATGCCTATATATTGATCATTGCCTTGGATATCGTCATAATTATTCGATCTTCTATCAATTGCCCAACAGTAATTCGTTTACACACCGTGTGCTATTTTCTTGAAAGAATCCACTAGTGAAATCTACAGCCCTCGAAGTATATTCTTTATCATATTTGCTTTGAGATATATTTTTATTCGCTTTTATTTTCAGATATATTATTCCAAAAACCCAAAAAATACCTTGCTGCACTTTTTATTAATTAGTTTATTTCGCGTTTTACCGAGAGCTATTTATCGACTACCACAAATTTATCTATCTTTTTACCGTGGAGGGATTGACAACCCCTCTTACGCGTCGGGTTGCAAGTATTTGGTCTTTGTGTGCAGGTACCATTTACTTAGTGTTGCTAGGTTCTCCTACTCGATTGATAACTTGGTTTCATAACTGAGGGAAATACCTACCATAGTTGTACTGCATCATCCCTTCCTCTTTGGGGAAATACCTACGTAGTTCAAGCAACATCAGGCAACAAAACATAATTCCAGCCGCTGCAAGTTCCGGAACCACGAGATCCAATCTAGAGCCCAATTCTGGCACCTTGCCGGAGGGGAACGCGATCACGGAGGGGTTCATCATCCTCATTTCTGCTCCTCCGATGATGCGTGAGTAGTTCACCACAGACCTAAGGGTCCGTAGGCAGTAGCTAGATGACTTCTTCTCTCTTTTTGATTCTCAATACAATGTTCTCCTCGAAGTTCTTGGAGATCTATTTGATGTAATGACTTTTTGCGGTGTGTTTGTTGGGATCCGGTGAATTGTGAGTTTATGATCAGACCTATCCATGAATATTATTTGAGTCTTCTTTGATCTCTTATATGCATGATTATTATATCCTCGCATTTCTTCTCCGAAACTTTGATTTGGTTTGGCCAACTAGATTGATTTTTCTTGCAATGGTAAGAGGTGCTTTGTGATGGGTTCGATCTTGCGGTGTCCTCACCCAGTGACAGAAGGGGTAGCGAGGCACGCATGTATCGTTGCTATTAAGGATAAAATGATGGGGTCTATTCCTACATGAATAGATCTTGTCTACAACATGTCATCGTTCTTATTGCATTACTCTGTTTCTTCATGAACTTAATACACTAGATGCATGCTGGATAGGTCGATGTGCGGAGTAATAGTAGTAGATGCAGACAGGAGTCGGTGTACTAATCTTGGACGTGATGCCTATATACATGATCATTGCCTTGGATATCGTCATAATTATTTGCTCTTCTATCAATTGCCCAACAGTAATTTGTTTACCCACTGTATGCTATTTTATTAAGAGAAGCCACTAGTGAAATCTACGGCCCCCGGGTTTATTTTCTATCATATTGTTTTCAGATCTATTATCCTAAAACCCAAAAATACCTTGATGCACCTTTTCTTATTTATTTTATTTTGTGTTCTCGTCATATCTATCTATTTACCCAATCTCATACAATTTAATCTATCTCAATACCGAGGAGGGATTGACAACGCCTCTTACGCATTGGGTTGCAAGTATTTGTTATTTGTGTGCAGGTTCCGTTTACATAGTGTTGCTTGGTTCTCCTACTGGATTGATAACCTTGCTTTCATAACTGAGGAAATATTTACCGTTGCTATGCTGCATCATCCTCTCCTCTTCGGGGAAATACCAACGTAGATACTGTTGGGGAACGTAGCAATAATTCAAAATTTTCCTACGTGTCACCAAGATCAATCTAGGAGATGCTAGGAACGAGAGAGAGAGGGAGTGCATTTTCATACCCTTGAAGATCGCTAAGCGGAAGCGTTACAAGAACGTGATTCAAATAGCGGAAGATCCGATCTAGTGCCGAACGGACGGCGCCTCCGCGTTCAACACACGTACAGCCCGGGGAAGTCTCCTCCTTCTTTATCCAGCAAGGGGAGAGGAGAAGTTGAGGGAGAACTCCAGCAGCACGACGGCATGGTGGCGATGGAGCTCGTGGTTCTCCGGTAGAGCTTCGCTAAGCACTACAGTGGAGAGGAGGTGTTGGTGAGGGGAAGGGGCTGCGACAGGGAAGGGTGTCTGGCAGCCCTCCCACCCCCACTATTTATAGGAGAAGGGGAGAGGGGGCGGCGGCCAAGGGGAAACCCTAGATGGGTTTTGGGCGCCCCCACCCCTAGGAGACTTGCCCCCCAAGCCAGGAGGGGCGGCTGCCCTAGGGGAGGCGCCCCCACCTCTCCTGGTTACGTGAGAGGGGTTGGGAGGGGTGCACAGCCCCTTAGTGGGCTGGTTTGCCCCTTCCCCTTGGCCCGTAAGGCCCCTCAACGCTTGTCGGGGCCTCCGAAACCCCTTTCGGACATGCTGGCCATAGCCTGGTACCCCCGGAACACTTCCGGACTCAAATACACTTCGTCCAATATACCGATCTTCACCTCCGGACCATTCCAGAACTCCTCGTGACGTCCGGGATCTCATCCGGGACTCCGAACAACCTTCGGTAACCACATACTATTTCCCATAACAACTCTAGCGTCACCGAACCTTAAGTGTGTAGACCCTACGGGTTCGGGAACCATGCAGAAATTACCGAGACGTTCTCCGGCCAATAACCAACAGTGGGATCTGGATACCCATGTTGGTTCCCACATGTTCCACGATGATCTCATCGGATGAACCACGATGTCGGGGATTCAATCAATCCCGTATACAATTCCCTTTGTTCATCGGTATGTTACTTGCCCGAGATTCGATCGTCGGTATCACCATACCTCGTTCAATCTTGTTACCGGCAAGTCTCTTTACTCGTTCCGTAATGCATGATCCCGTGACTAACTCCTTAGTCATATTGACCTCATTGTGATGATGCATTACCGAGTGGGCCCAGAGATACCTCTCCGTCATACGGAGTGACAAATCCCAGTCTTGATTTGTGCCAACCCAACAGACACTTTCGGAGATACCTGTAGTGCACCTTTATAGCCACCCAGTTACGTTGTGACGTTTGGTACACCCAAAGCATTCCTACGGTATCCGGGAGTTGCACAATCTCATGGTCTAAGGAAACGATACTTGACATTAGAAAAGCTCTAGCAAAACGAACTACACGATCTTGTGCTATGCTTAGGATTTGGTCTTGTCCATCACATCATTCTCCTAATGATGTGATCCCGTTATCAATGACATCCAATGTCCATGGTCAGGAAACCATAACCATCTATTGATCAACGAGCTAGCCAACTAGAGGCTCACTAGGGACATGTTGTGGTCTATGTATTCACACATGTATTACGGTTTCCAGTTAATACAATTATAGCATGAACAATAGACAATTATCATGAACAAGGAAATACAATAATAACCATTTTATTATTGCCTCTAGGGCATATTTCCGACAGTCTCCCACTTGCACTAGAGTCAATAATCTAGTTCACATCACTATGTGATTGTAATGAATCCAACACCCATGGGGTTTGTTCATATCTCGCTTGTGAGAGAGGTTATTAGTCAATGGGTCTGAACCTTTCAGATCCGTGGGTGCTTTACAAATCTCTATGTCATCTTGTATATGCAGCTACCACGCGCTACTTGGAGATATTCCAAATAACTTCTCTACTATACGAATCCAATTTACTACTCAGAGTCATCCGGATTAGTGTCAAAGTTTGCATCGACATAATCCTTTACGACGAACTCTTTTACCACCTCCATAATCGAGAAAATTCCTTATTCCACTAGTTACTAAGGATAAGTATGACCACTGTCATGTGATCCATTCCTGGATCACTCTTGTACCCCTTGACTAACTCATGGCAAGGCACACTTCAGGTGCGGTACACAGCATAGCATACTGTAGAGCCTACGTCTAAAGCATAGGGGACGACCTTCGTCCTTTCTCTCTCTTCTGCCGTGGTCAAGTCTTGAGTCTTACTCAACACTCACACCTTGTAACACAGCCAAGAACTCCTTCTTTGCTGATATATTTTGAACTCCTTCAAAATCTTGTCACAGTATGTATTCATTTGAAAGTACTATTAAGCGTTCTTGATCTATCCTTATAGATCTTGATGCTCAGTGTTCAAGTAGCTTAATGCAGGTTTTACATTGAAAAACACTTTTCAAATAACCCTGTATGCTTTCCAAGAATTCTACATCATTTTTGATCAACAATATGTTAACAACATATACTCATCAAAAATCTATAGTGCTCCCACTCACTTCTTTGGAATACAAGTTTCTCATAAACTTTGTATAAACCCAAAATCTTTGATCATCTCATCAAAGCATACATTCCAACTCCGACATGCTTACTCCAGTCCTTAGAAGGATTGCTGGAGCTTGGCATACTTGTTAGCATCTTTCAGGATTGACAAAACCTTCTGGCTGTATCACATACAACCTTTCCTCAAGAAAATCGTCGAGGAAACAATGTTTTGACATCCTATCTGCAAGATTTCATAAATAATGCAGTAACTGCTAATATAATTCCAACAGACTTTTAGCATCGCTACGAGTGAGAAAGTCTCATCATAGTCGACTCCTTGAACTTGTCGGAAAACATCTTAACGACAAGTCGAGCTTTCTTAATGGTGACACTTACCATCATTGTCCGTCTTCCTTTTAAAATCCATCTGCGCCCAACAGCCTTATGACCATCAAGTAGTTCTTCCAAAGTCTATACTTTGTTTTTATACATGGATCTCTCTCGGATTTTATGTCCTCGAGCCATTCGTCGGAATCCGGGCCCACCATCGCTTCTCCATAGCTCGTAGGTTCATTGTTGTCTAGCAACATGACTTCCAAGACAGGATTACGTACCACTCTGAAGTAGTACGCACCCTTGTCAACCTACGAGGTTTGGTAGTGACTTGATCTGAAGTTTCATGATCACTATCATAAGCTTCCACTTCAGTTGGTGTAGGTGCCACAGGAACAACTTCCTGTGCCCTGCTACACATTAGTTGAAGTGACGGTTCAGTAACTGTTGGGGAACGTTGCAGAAAATTAAAATTTTTCCTATGGTTTCACCAAGATCCATCTATGAGTTCATCTAAGCAACGAGTCATGGGAGAGATATTGCATCTACATACCACTTGTAGATCACGTGCGGAAGCGTTCAAGGGAACGGTGATGATGGAGTCGTACACGCCGTGATTCAGATCACCGATGCCAAGTACCGAACGGACAGCACCTCCGCGTTCAACACACGTACGGAACGGACGACGTCTCCTCCTTCTTGATCCAGCAAGGGGGAAGGAGAGGTTGAGGAAGAAGGCTCCAACAGCAGCACGACGGCGTGGTGGTGATGGAGTGACAGTTCTCCAGCAGGGCTTCGCCAAGCACACACGGAGGAGGAGAGGTGTTGGGAGGGAGGGCTGCGCCTTGAAGTGTGTTGCAGCCCTCCCTCACCCCTCTATTTATAGGGAAGGGATAAGGGGGCCGGCCCTCTAGATGGCATCTAGAGGGGGCGGCCAAGGGAGGGCTTGCCCCCTGCAAGGGCCCCCTCGGGGTTTCCCCCAACCCTAGGCGCATGGGCCCTGTGGGGAGTGGCCCCCAGCCCACTTTGGGCTGGATCCTTCCTCATACAGCCCATAAGACCCTCCGGAGAGGTGGCCCTCCCGGTGGACCCCGAACCCCTCTGGTGGCCCCGGTACAATACCGATATGCCCCGAACCTTTCCGGTGACCGTATGATGACTTCCCATATATAAATCTTTACCTCCGCATTATTCCGGAACTCCTCGTGACGTCCGGGATCTCATCCGGACTCAACAACATTCGGTAATCACATACAAGTCTTCCTAATAACCCTAGCGCCACCGAACCTTATGTGTAGACCCTACGGGTTCGAGACATGTAGACATGACCGAGACGGCTCTCCGGTCAATAACCAACAGCGGGATCCGGATACCCATGTTGGCTCTACATACTCCTCGATGATCTCATCGGATGAACCACGATGTCGAGGATTCAAGCAACCTCAGATATGTGACGCCCCGATTCAATCATACACTAATCATGCACGCAAATGTGTACGATCAAGATCGAGGGACTCACGGGAAGATATCACAACACAACTCTAAAACATAAATAAGTCATACAAGCATCATAATACAAGCCAGGGGCCTCGAGGGCTCGAATACAAGTGCTCTATCATAGACGAGTCAGCGGAAGCAACAATATCTGAGTACAGACATAAGTTAAACAAGTTTGCCTTAAGAAGGCTAGCACAAACTGGGATACAGATCGAAAGAGGCGCAGGCCTCCTGCCTGGGATCCTCCTAAACTACTCCAGGTCGTCGTCAGCGGGCTGCACGTAGTAGTAGGCACCTCCGGTGTAGTCGTCATCGACGGTGGCGTCTGGCTCCTGGGCTCCATCGTCTGGTCGCAGCAACCGAGTAGAGATAGGGGGAAAAGGGGGAACAAGGCAACCGTGAGTACTCATCCAAAGTACTCGCAAGCAAGGAGCTACACTGCATATGCATGGATATATGTGTAAAGGGCCATATCGGTGGGTTTGAGCTGCAGAATGCCGGAATAAGAGGGGATCGCTAGTCTTATCGAAGACTACGCTTCTGGTCACCTTCGTCTTGCAACAAGTAGAAGAGGGTAGGTTGAAGTCCTCCAAGTAACATCACATAGCAATAATCCTACCCGGAGATCCCCTCCTCGTATCCTTGAGAGAGAGCGACCACCGGTTGTATCTGGCACTTGGAAGGGTGTGTTTTATTAAGTATCCGGTTCTAGTTGTCATAAGGTCAAGGTACAACTCCAAGTCGTCACATTACCAAGATCACGGCTATTCGAATAGATTAACTTCCCTGCAGGGTGCACCACATAACCCAACACGCTTGATCCCATTTGGCGGACACACTTTCTCGGGTCATCCCCGCCGCGGAAGATCAACACGCCGCAGCCCCACCTAGGCACAACAGAGAGGCCAAAGACGCCGGTCTAAACCTAAGTGCACAGGGTCCGGGCCCATCGCCCAATGCACACACTGCACGTTCGTCTGTGACGAAAGCGGAACTAGCCCCTTAATACAAGAGCGGGCTTACGTTCCAATCCGGTAGCGCCACTCGATCATTGGCGTCACGAAGTGGTTCGGCTGATACCACGACGCCGAGTGCCCATATCTTTCCCACGTAGTTGGTTAGTGCGTATAGGCTCGTAGCCAACTCAGATCAAATACCAAGATCTCGTTAAGCGTGTTAAGTATCCGCGAACGCCCGAACAGGCCAGCCCACCTCTCTCCTAGGCGGTCTCAACCTGCCTGTCGCTCCGCCACAAGGATCCACTCATGGTGCTCCACCAGCCGACCCGACTTTAGTCTCCACATGTATCATGTATAAGTATATAGTATATACCCATGATCACCTCCCGAGTGATCACGGCCCGATAGTATAGCTCAGTAGACGGACAAGAATGTAGGGCCACAGATGGAATACTAGCATCCTATACTAAGCAAGTAGGATAGCAGGTAAAGGTAACAACAAGAGTAGCAAGGACGGGCTATGCATCGGGATAGGTATAACGAAAGCGATAACATGCTACACTATTCTAATGCAAGCGATAGAGTAGAATAGGCGATATCTGGTGATCAAGGGGGGCTTGCTGGTTGTTCTGTTAAGAGAGAGGGTCGTCAACTCCGCAATGAACTGGGCAGCAGCGGCGTCGGTCTCGTAGTCTACGGAGAGAAGAGGGGAAGAAACAATGAATACCATGTAAACAGATGCATATCGATGCATGACAAGACAAGTAACGATGCTAGGTGTGCCCTAACGTGGTATGAGGTGATACCGGTTAAGAAACATCCGGAAAATATCCCGTGTTTCGTGGTTTTGAAGCAGAGGATCCGGAGGGGAAAGTTGCGAGTTCGATAGGTTAGGGGTGTGTGGCGATTTAACGGACTGCGTATCCGGATTCGTCTCGCTGCTCGAGCAACTTTCATGTTGAAAATATTTTAATCCGAGTTACGGATTAAAAGATATGATTTTCTAAAGATTTTATTAATTTCAAAATTTAATTAATTATATTAAATCCAACATTATACTGAGAATAGTAAATGATGACGCCAAGATGACATCGAGTGATGTCAGCAGTCAATGTTGACCGTTGACTGGTCAATTCGACGTGTGGGTCCAGGGGGACCCACCTGTCATTCTCTATGATTAACTAAAACAGATTAATTAGTTTAATTAGTGATTAGGTTAATCTAATCAGGATTAATTAACTTAATTAATTACTTAATTAATATTTTAATTATTTTAGTTATTATTTATTTACTTATTTAATATATTTTTTTAATTCCTTTTTTTTAATGTTCTGTGGGCTGGGCCCCACTTGTCATACTCAAGGGGCCCAATTGCCAAGTGGCACATAGGCCACCGGAGCGGGCTTAATCTGGGCGCTGGGGCGCCGCCGAATCCCAAGACGGGCGAGGGGAAGCACCGGGCAAGGCCAAGGGGTTGTGGGGTTCAGGAGGAGGAGCGTGAGGAGGCCGGTGGCCACTAAGAAGGAACGGCGCCCGGCCAGAATGGGCGCAGGGGCGCTGGGCGCCGCTGGGGCGGACCCGAGCGACGGCGGCATCGATGCCGGAGCGCGGGGCCGGGCGGCACGAGGCCGGAGGGCGAGCGGGCGATGGTGGTGGCCGGGGCGCATGGCCGAGGCTCGGCCTGGCCGAGCGCAGCACGGGCGAGGAGAGCGCCGGCGAGAGGGGACGGGGAGGAGGAGGAGGACCGGGGTCCTCACCGAGGGAGCGTAGAACACGGGGCAGCGGGCTCGGGGGAGGTTGGGGAGGACCGGCGAGGAGGAGGAGGCGTGGAGCTCCGGGCGGCGGATCGGTCCAGCGAGTCGGGAGGGACGAGGAGGCCACGGCGAGGTCGAGGTCGGCAGGTCAGCTCCGGCGCGTGTGGTGGAGTTTGGCGGATCCTCGATCCAGATCGAGAGGAGGCAGAGGGGACGGAGGAGCACGGCGGCCGGGCGGGCATCGCACGAGGGAGAGGAGGGCGGAGGAGTCCGGGAGGGCGCGGGCGCCCGGCTGGTGTGAACAGCGGCGTCGGTGAAAAATGGAGGGGTGTCGGGGCCCTCTGCCCCGATCCAGACGGGGAAGGGGAGAGAGACGTGCGGGAGGGAGCGAGTGGGGGGGCGAGTGGGTGGCGGCTAGGGTTCGGCCGAGTGGGGAGGGGGGGTTATGCAGGGGCGAGTGGGCGGCACTGGGGCCCGATGGCTCTTGGGCCGAGGCCAGTGGGGGAGGTTGCTCCTTTTTCACCTTTTCTTTTGTTTATTTCCTTTTCTGTTTTATTTCATTTAAAAGTATTTAGGCATTTTATAAAATGTGTTTTCTGTACTATAATTACCTA
>CM038669.1:619704785-619706738 GCA_021605145.1 Aegilops bicornis | reverse complement strand
TTTTTTGACTGGGAACTGTGGGGCAAAACCCCCACAGCAGATCAAAACTTTATTGAAAAAAGAATAAGTAGTACAACAGGGTGATTACAAGGAGTAATCAGGGTACAAGGTAAAACAAGAAAGGGGGGCTTACAAAACTAGTTTAGGGTGGGAGAAAAGAGATCCATCTAAGCAGTTCATCCTTGTAAACAGATTTGATTCTGTGCTGCATTAAGCTAATATCATGCTTAAAAGCAAACCTCCATTTATTGAAACTAGGTCTCTCATTGCTGAATACTTTGGCATTTCTGATGATCCAAATATTCCAAAGAAGCAATGAAAACCACTTCAGAGAAAAAGGTCTTATCAAAACTTCTTCTAGCCTCGAGTAACCAAATGCATCATGGAGGTGCCAAGAGACCAATCAATCTGCAGATAATTCCAGACCACGACATCGAAATTGCAGTTGAAGAACAAGTGATCTCTGGTTTCTCTAACCTGCAAGGGACAAAGCCTACAATGGACCCCATCATCCATGTGCCAAGGTTTTCTCTCAACCATGTCCTTGGTGTTCAACCTGTCCATAATAAGCATCCAAGCAAAAACCTTGATCTTGAGGGTACAAGAGGATTTCCAGACCCCACAGAGCAAAGGATTGAAGGATTCAGCCACAAAAGTGTGTGAGTAGAACATCTTGGGTTTGAAAAACTTGGTAGATCCTTGCCAGAACCAAACATCTCGCAAACTTGATTCTCTGTTGTGGGAATTCATCAATTCATGTATCTGGTTCAACTCATCATAGGCCTGAGCAGATAAGGGGAGGTGAAAGAGTTGATGCATATCCTGGGTATTGAAAGATTCCTTGACTGAGATCCAGGGATCCTTGGCAAAAGAGTAGAGCCTTGGGAATCTTGTCTGCAGACTAGACACTGTGTTGTCAAGGTTCCAATTATCAGCCCAAAATAGAGCAAAGGTCCCCTTCATTAATTTGAACCCAGGAGCAGTCCCTGAAGTGTTGCATGACTTTACAGATGTCCCTCCACCAGAAGGATCCACATTCAGTTGTTCCCTGTGGCATTCTTTCAAAATAATATGAATTCCAGAATAAGGACCCCCACTCCCTTTGGCAGCATCTACTAATTCAGAACTTAATTTGAAAGCCATATTTCGACCCGGACGCTTTTGGGATGCTTCTAATAACCAACGAATGGCAAGTGCTCTTCCTTGTTTAGATCCTATTTCAATCGGAACTTTCCGCATCGATCCTTTTTTATTACGTCTTGTTTTTACTCCTATATTGGGAGTTACTCTACGTATTGCTTGACGTAAAACCAATAGTGGATTTCTTTCTGTCTTTTGTTGAATCTTTTTCACGGCTCAATAGAGAATTTGATAAGCCAATCATTTTTTTCCGTCTTTCATAATACGGTTAACCACCATGTTAACTAATCGATTACGAAAAATTGTATCGGATTTTGCAGTTCTTTTTTCTGCAGTACCTCGACGTGACATGAGCGTGAAAGAGGTTCAAGAATCCGTTTTCTTTTTATAAGGGCTAAAATCACTTACTTTTTTGGCTTTTTGACCCCATATTGTAGGGTGGATCTCGAAAGATAGGAAAGATCTCCCTCCAAGCCATACATACGACTTTCATCGAATACGGCTTTCCACAGAATTCTATAGGGATCTATGAGATCGAGTATGGAATTCTGTCTACTCACTTTAAATTGAGTATCCGCTTCCTCCTTTTCCCGCTAGGATCGGAAATCCTGTATTTTCCATATCCATATGATCGAGTCCTTAGGTTTCCGAAATAGTGTAATGGAAAAAGAAGTGCTTCGAATCATTGCTATTTGACTCGGACCTGTTCTGAAAAAGTTGAGGTTCGAATTGTTTGTTGACACGGACAAAGTAAGGGAAAACCTCTGAAAGAATTTCCATATTGACCTTGGACATATAAGAGTTCCGAATCGA
>CM038669.1:619644785-619702285 GCA_021605145.1 Aegilops bicornis | reverse complement strand
ACGCCAGAAGAACCTGCCCTTGGGAGGAACAACAAGCTGAAAGCGGTTGCTAATACCCGTGAGGCTGAGGAGCAAAGGAGAAATCCACCCAAGGAGGGGCTCGCGTTTGATTAGCTAGTTGCCGAGGTAATAGCTTACCAAGGCGATGATCAAGAGCTAGTCCGAGAGGATGATCAGCCACACTGGGGTGAGACATGGCCTGCAGACTCCTACGGGAGGAGGCAGCGGTGGGAATTTTCCGCAATGTGCAAAAGCTGACGGAGCAATGCCGTGGAGGTGGAAGGCCTACAGGTCATCAACTTCTTTCTCGGAGAAGAAACAATGACGGTATCGAGGAATAAGCATCGGCTAACTCTGTGCCAAGAGTCGGTAAGACAGAGGATGCAAGCGTTATCCGTAATGATTGGGCGTAAAGCGTCAGTAGGTGGCTTTTTCAAGTCTGCCGTCAAATCCCAGGGCTCAACCCTGGACAGGCGTTGGAAACTATCAAGCTGGAGTACAGTTGGGGCAGAGGGAATTTCGGTGGAGCGGTGAAATGCATTGAGATCGGAAAGAACACCAACGGAGAAAGCACTCTGCTGGGCCGACATCGACATCGAGAGACGAAAGCTAGGGGGCAAATGGGATTAGAGACCCCAGTAGTCCTAGCTGTAAACGATGGATACTAGGTGTTGTGCGACTCGACCCGTGCACTGTTGTAGCTAACGCGTTAAGTATCCCGCCTGGGGAGTACGTTCGCAAGAATGAAACTCAAAGGAATTGACGGGGCCCGCATGGCGGTGGAGCATGTGGTTTAATTCGATGCAAAGCGAAGAACCTTACCGTGGCTTGACATGCCGCGAATCCTCTTGAAAGAGAGGGTGCCCTCGAACGCGGACACGTGTGGTGCATGGCTGTCGTCAGCTCGTGCCGTAAGGTGTTGGGGTAAGTCTTGCAACAAGCGCAACCCTCGTGTTTAGTTGCCACTATGAGTTTGGAACCCTGAACAGACCGCCGGTGTTAAGACGGAGGAAGGAGAGGATGAGGCCAAGTCGTTATGCCCTGGGCGACACACGTGCTACAATGGGCGGGTCAAAGGGTCACGATCTCGCGAGGGTGAGCTAACTCCAAAAACCCGTCCTCAGTTCGGGTTGCAGGCTGCAACTCGCCTGCATGAAGCAGGAATCGCTAGTAATTGCCGGTCATCCATACGGCGGTGAATCCATTCCCAGGCCTTGTACACACCGCCCATCACACTATAGGAGCTGGCCATGTTTGAAGTCATTACCCTTAACCGTAAGGAGGGGGATGCCTAAGGCTAGGCTTGCGACTGGAGTGAAGTCATAACAAGGTAGCCGTACTGGAAGGTGCGGCTGGATCACCTCCTTTTCAGGGAGAGCTAATGCTTATGCTTATTGGGTATTTTGGTTTGACACTTCTTCACGCCCAAAAAGAAGGCAGCTACGTCTGAGCTAAACTTGGATATGGAAGTCTTCTTTCGTTTAGGGTGAAGTAAGACCAAGCTCATGAGCTTATTATCCTAGGTCGTAACAAATTAGTTGATAGTGATAGGATCCCTTTTTTGGCGTCCCCATGTCCCCCCTGTGGTGTGGCGGCATGGGGATGTCAAAAGGAAAGGGATGGAGTTTTTCTCGCTTTTGGCGTAGCAGGCCTCCCTTTGGGAGGCCCGCGTGTCGGTGTACTAGAGTAGGGGTACCCTAGTATCCCGAACTCGTGCATGGGCAGTTGCAGCACCCCGCGGCAAGGCTTGCCGGGTGACCGCCAAGGTCCTCCGTGGTTCCTTTGGAGCCATTCAAGAACAAAGTATTTAAGCCAAGGAGACAAGGCCCCGGCAAGAGGAGCTTGCCGGGAAGGCCAGCCAAGGCACCTAGGAGACAAGGCCCCGGCAAGAGGAGCTTGCCGGGAAGGCCCGGTGAGCGACAAGCTTCCGGACGCGACAAGGCAACAACCGCGGCAAGGTGCTCGCCGCGGCAGAATACCACTCTTTTCCTCCGCTCCAGCACATCCACCAACGTGTCGCCATGGGACCTCTCCAGGCGCGCGTGGCAAGAGGCTGTGCGGCCAGCGGAGCGCGGTGGTAAGCGGCGCTGACAAGATTGCCATCGTGGCAAGCGGTGGCGCCCCTGACGGTCACTGTTTGCACTGTTTAGGCGACGTAGACGGGCATTTAATGCCTTTGTCCCCTGCCGTCAGGGTTAGGTATGATACACTGTACAAGTAGCTGTACCAACCGCACTCTTTTTCCATTTCTACCCTTGTCGACGTTGCCACCTGTCGGTGACCCCTTTGAGCATATAAAAGGAGGCCCATGCACAACGTAGAGAGGGGGTTCGAGAGGTTCGAAAGGCTCGAAGCCAGAAAACACTTAGCTCTCTCAAGCAAGAACTTAATACACCCATACATGCAGCAGTAGGAGTGTTATCTCTCCGGAGAGCTCCGAAGCTGGGTAAACTGCTCGTGTGCATCGCCTCGAACCTCTATGCTTCTCTTCTGGGAGTACCTTCGTGCGCGGATGCGCTCGCTTCTCCGTCGACCAGAAGAGGTAGTAGTACTCCCTCAGCTCCCTCGCGGCGAGCTGGGGGGGGGGAGATAGCCCGCTCCTTTCGCAGCACCGCAAGCCGCTGCGCCTCGGCCAACTTCACGGCCTTCCCCTTGTCGGCTTTCGGAGCCATGGCGGAGGTGGTGGTGGAGGTCGACAGCGTTGGTGGAGCTGGTGGCGATGGGGGGCAGAGCACTGCTCTCTTTTCAGCCTTGGGAAGAAGGGCGGAGCAGCGGAGGTTTTTCAAGATTGGACAGCAACTGGCGAGGTGGGCGGACTGCCCCTGTTTCCCCTGCTTATAAAGAGGGAGGGGGCGGACGTTCCGCCTTTCCGAATAAAGAAACCCCCCACGATCTCTCCCACGACGCCGCATTCGACGCGTGCCGTTCGTGGAGGGCGTGGTGGGTCCGGAGTAAGTTACGGCGTAACCCAGGCCGCGTGTGCCCGTGCACTGTTTTGGGCCTGGCCCAACAGCGCTCGGCACCGTGTGTGGCCCAGGCCCGGGGGCTCCTGTCGGTGTACTAGAGTAGGGGTACCCTAGTATCCCGAACTCGTGCACGGGCAGTTGCAGCACCAGCGGCAAGGCTTGCCGGGTGACCGCCAAGGTCCTCCGTGGTTCCTTTGGAGCCATTCAAGAACAAAGTATTTAAGCCAAGGAGACAAGTCCCCGGCAAGAGGAGCTTGCCGGGAAGGCCATGTTGGAAATATGCCCTAGAGGCAATAATAAAAGCATTATTATTATAATTTCTTGTTCATGATAATTGTCTTTTATTCATGCTATAATTGTATTATCCGGAAATCGTAATACACGTGTGAATACATAGACTACAATACGTCCCTAGTAAGCGTCTAGTTGACTAGCTCGTTGGTCAACAGATAGTCATGGTTTGCTGACTATGGACATCAGATGTCATTGACAACGGGATCACGTCATTAGGAGAATGACGTGATGGACAAGACCCAATTCTAAGCATAGCACAAGATCGTGTAGTTCGTGTTGCTAGAGCTTTTTCAATGTCAAGTATCTCTTCCTTAGACCATGAGATCGTGTAAATCCCGGATACCGTAGGAGTGCTTTGGGTGTACCAAACGTCACAACGTAATCGGGTGACTATAAAGGTGCACTACGGTATCTCGAAAGTGTACATTGGGTTGACACGGATCGAGACGAGATTTGTCACTCCGTATGACGGAGAGGTATCACCGGGCCCACTCGGTAGTGCATCATCACAATGAGCTCAAAGTGACCAAGTGTAATGGTCACGGGATCATGCATTACGGTACGAGTAAAGTGACTTGCCGGTAATGAGACTGAACGAGGTATTGGGATACCGACGATCGAGTCTCAGGCAAGTAACATACCGTCTGACAAAGGGAATAGTATACGGGGTTGCTTTAATCCTCGACATCGTGATTCATCCGATGACATCATCGAGGAGCATGTGGGAGCCAACATGGGTATCCAGATCCCGCTGTTGGTTATTGACCTGAGAGCGTCTCGGTCATGTCTGCATGTCTCCCGAACCCGTAGGGTCTACACACTTAAGGTTCGGTGACGCTAGGGTTATTAGGAAGACTTGTATGTGATTACCGAATGTTGTTCAGAGTCCCGGATGAGATCCCGGACGTCACGAGGAGTTCGGAAGGGTCGGAGGTAAAGATTTATATATGGGAAGTTGTCAAGCGGACACCGGAAAGTTTCGGGGCATACCGGTATTGTCAGGGGCCACCGGAAGGGTTCCGGAGGTCCACCGGGAGGGGCCACCCCTCCCGGGGGGCCACTTGGGCTGCGTGGGGCAGGAGCCAGCCCCTGGTGGGCTTGGCGCCCCCCCTTGGGCCCATGCGCCTAGGGTTGTGGGGGAACCCTAGAGGGGGCGCCCCCCTTGCTTGGGGGGCAAGCCCCCCCTCCGCCGCCCCTCTAGATTCCCATCTAGAGGGGCGGCCCCTGCCCCTTCCCCTATAAATAGAGGGGTGAGGGAGGGCTGCATACACAAGCCAAGGCGCAGCCCCTCCCCTCCCCAACACCTCTCCTCCTCCGTACGTGCTTGGCGAAGCCCTGTCGTAGTCCTGCTGCACCAACAACACCACGCCGTCGTGCGGCCGTTGGAGCTGTCTTCCTCAACCTCTCCTTCCTCCTTGCTGGATCAAGACGGAGGAGACGTCGTCCGTACCGTACGTGTGTTGAACGCGGAGGTGCTGTCCGTTCAGCACTTGGTCATCGGTGATCCGAATCACGGCGAGTACGACTGCCTCACTCCCTTTACTCGTTGCTTAGATGAACTCATAGATGGATCTTGGTGAAACCGTAGGAAATATTTTAATTTTCTGCAACGTTTCCCAACAGTGGTATCAGAGCTAGGTCTATGCGTAGTTCTCTATTGCACGAGTAGAACACAATTTGGTTGTGGGCGTAGATCTTGTCAACTTGCTTGCCGCTACTAGTCTTATCTTGCTTCCGCGGTATTGTGGGATGAAGCAGCCCGGACCAACCTTACACGTACACTTACGTGAGACCGGTTCCACCGACTGACATGCACTAGTTGCATAAGGTGGCTGGCGGGTGTCTGTCTCTCCCACTTTAGCTGGAGCGGATTCGATGAAAAGGGTCCTTATGAAGGGTAAATAGAAGTTGACAAAATCACGTTGTGGTTATTCGTAGGTAAGAAAACGTTCTTGCTAGAACCCAATTGCAGCCACGTAAAAGATGCAACAACAATTAGAGGACGTCTAACTTGTTTTTGCAGCAATTGTCATGTGATGTGATATGGCCAAGTTGTGATGAATGATGAATGACATATTGTGATGTATGAGATCATGTTCTTGTAATAGGAATCACGACTTGCATGTCGATGAGTATGACAACGGCAGGAGCCATAGGAGTTGTCTTTATTTTTTGTATGACCTGCGTGTCATTGAAGAACGCCATGTAAATTACTTTACTTTATTGCTAAATGCGTTAGCCATAGAAGTAGAAGTAGTCGTTGGCGTGACAACTTCATGAAGACACGATGATGGAGATCATGATGATGGAGATCATGGTGTCATGCCGGTGACAAGATGATCATGGAGCCCGAAGATGGAGATCAATGGAGCTATATGATATTGGCCATATCATGTCACTATTATATAATTGCATGTGATGTTTATTATGTTTATGCATCTTGTTTACTTAGAACGACGGTAGTAAATAAGATGATCCCTTACAAAATTTCAAGAAGTGTTCTCCCCTAACTGTGCACCGTTGCTAAAGTTCATCGTTTCGAAGCACCACGTGATGATCGGGTGTGATAGATCCTTACGTTCACATACAACGGGTGTAAGACAGTTTTACACATGCAAAACACTTAGGGTTAACTTGACGAGCCTAGCATGTACAGACATGGCCTCGGAACACGGAGACCGAAGGTCGAACACGAGTCGTATGGAAGATACGATCAACATGAGAATGTTCACCGACGATGACTAGTCCGTCTCACGTGATGATCGGACACGGCCTAGTCGACTCGGATCGTGTAACACTTAGATGACTAGAGGATGTCTAATCTGAGTGGGAGTTCATTGAAATAATTTGATTAGATGAACTTAATTATCATGAACTTAGTCTAAAACTTTTGCATAATATGTCTTGTAGATCAAATGGCCAACGCTCATGTCAACTTGAACTTCAACGCTGCTCCTAGAGAAAACCAAGCTGAAAGATGACGGCAGCAACTATCTGGACTGGGTCCGGAACCCGAGGATCATCCTCATAGCTGCCAGAAACAATATGTCCTAGAAGGACCGCTAGGTGACGCCTCCGTCCCGAGAACCAAGACATTATGAATGCTTGGCTGTCTCGTCTTGATGATTACTCCCTCGTTCGGTGCGGCATGCTTCTGACTTAGAACCGGGGCTCCAAAAGCGTTTTGAGCAACATGGAGCATATGAGATGTTCGAGGAGCTGAAACTAGTTTTCCAAGCTCATGCCCAGGTGTCGAGAGATATGAAGTCTCGACAAGTTCTATAGTTGTAAGATGGAGGAAAACAGTTACATCGGTGAGCACATACTCAAAATGTCCAGGTTGCACAACCGCCGTCCCACTGGACATAAACCTCCCAGACGAGGCAGTCATTGTGAGAATCCTTGATCGCTCCCACCAAGCTACAAGAGCTTTGTGATGAACTACAATATGCAGGGGATGGTGAAGACCATTCGAAGTATTCTCAATCTTTGAAGTCGTGAGAGGTTGAAATCAAGAAAGAACATCAAGTGTTGATGGTCAATAAGACCACTAAGTTCAAGAAGGGCAAGGGTAAGAAGAACTTCAAGAAGGACGGCAAAGATGTTGCCGCTACCTGTAAGCCATTTGTCGGGAAGAAGTCAAAGAATGGACCCAAGCACGAGACTGAGTGCTTTTATTGCAAGGGAAGAAGGGTCCTTTGGAAGTGGAACCGCCCCAAATACTTAGCGGATAAGAAGGCCGGCAACACCAAAGGTATATTTGATATACATGTAATTGATGTGTACCTTACCGATTACTCGTAGTAACTCTGGGTATTTGATACGGTCTTTGTTGCTCATATTTGTAACTCACAGCAGGAGTTGCGGAATAAGCGGAGACTGGCAAAGGACGAGGTGATTATGCGCGTCGGGAATGGTTCCAGAGTCGATGTGATCGCCGTCGGCATGCTACCTCTACATTTACCTACGGGGTCAGTTTTGAACCTTAATAATTGTTATTTGGTGCCAAGTTTGAGCATGAACGTTGTATCTGGATCTCGTTTGATACGAGATGGCTACTCATTTAAATCCGAGAATAATGGTTGTTCTATTTATATGAGAGATATGTTTTATGGTCATGCTCCAATGGTCAATGGTTTATTCTTAATGAATCTCGAGCGTAATATTACACATATTCATAGCGTGAATACCAAAAGATGTAAAGTTGATAACGATAGTCCCACATACTTGTGGCACCGCCTGTATGGTCACATTGGTGTCAAGCGCATGAAGAAGCTCCATGCTGATGGACTTTTAGAGTCTCTCGATTATGAATCATTTGACACATGCGAACCATGCCTCACGGGCAAAATGACCAAGACTCCGTTCTCCGGAACAATGGAGCGAGCAACCAACTTGTTGGAAATCATACATACCGATGTGTGCGGTCCAATGAGTGTTGAGGCTCGCGAAGGATATCGTTATGTTCTCACTCTCACAGATGACTTGAGTAGATATGGGTATGTCTACTTAATGAAACACAAGTCTGAGACCTTTGAAAAGTTCAAGGAATTTCAGAATGAAGTAGAGAATCAACGTGACCGAAAGATAAAATTCTTACGATCGGATCGTGGAGGAGAATATTTAAGTCACGAATTTGGTACACACTTAAGAAAATGTGGAATCATTTCACAACTAACGCCGCCTGGAACACCTCAACAGAACGGTGTGTCCGAACATCGTAATCGCACTCTATTGGATATGGTGCGGTCTATGATGTCTCTTACCGATTTACCGCTATCATTTTGGGGATACGCTCTAGAGACAGCTACATTCACTTTAAATAGGGCACCGTCTAAATCCGTTGAGACGACACCGTATGAATTATGGTTTGGGAAGAAACCTAAGCTGTCGTTTCTAAAAGTTTGGGGATGCGATGCTTATGTCAAGAAACTTCAACCTGAAAAGCTCGAACCCAAGTCGGAAAAATGCGTCTTCATAGGATACCCTAAGGAAACCATAGGGTATACCTTCTACTTAAGATCCGAGGGCAAGATCTTTGTTGCCAAGAACGGATCCTTTCTCGGAAAAGAGTTTCTCTCGAAAGAAGTAAGTGGGAGGAAAGTAGAACTTGATGAAGTACTACCTCTTGAACGGGAAAGTAGTGCAGCTCGGGAAAATGTTCCTGTGATGCCTACACCAACCGAAGAGGAAAATAATGATGATGATCAAGGTACTTCGGATCAAGTTGCTACTGAACTCGAGGTCCACAAGGACACGTTCCGCACTGCAGTGGTAATGCAACCCTGTCCCGGAAATCATGTTGTTAGACAACGGTGAACCTTGAACTATGGAGAAGCGATGGCGGGCCCAGATTCCAACAAATGGCTAGAAGCCATGAAATCCGAGATAGAATCCATGTATGAAAACAAAGTATGGACTTTGGTGACTTGCCCGATGATCGGCGAGCGATAGAAAACAAATGGATCTTTAAGAAAAAGACGGATGCGGATGGTAATGTCACCATCTATAAAGCTCGACTTGTCGCTAAGGGTTATCGGCAAGTTCAAGGGATTGACTACGATGAGACTTTCTCTCCCGTAGCGAAGCTTAAGTCCATCCGAATCATGTTAGCAATTGCCGCATACAATGATTATGAGATATGGCAGATGGACGTCAAAACAGCGTTCCTTAACGGTTATCTTAAGGAAGAGTTGTATATGATGCAACCGGAAGGTTTTATCGATCCTAAGAATGCTAACAAAGTATGCAAGCTCCAGCGATCCATTTATGGGCTGGTGCAAGCATCTCGGAGTTGGAACATTCGCTTTGATGAGATGATCAAAGCGTTTGGCTTTATCTTGAGACTTATGGAGAAGCCTGCGTTTACAAGAAAGTGAGTGGGAGCTCTGTAGCATTTCTCATATTATATGTAGATGACATACTTTTGATGGGAAATGATATAGAATTCTTGGACAGCATTAAGGCCTACTTGAATAAGTGTTTTTCAATGAAGGACCTTGGAGAAGCTGCTTATATATTAGGCATCAAGATCTATAGGGATAGATCGAGACGCCTGATAGGTCTTTCACAAAGCACATACCTTGATAAGATTTTGACGAAGTTCAAAATGGATCAGTCCAAGAAAGGGTTCTTGCACATCTTGCAAGGTGTGAGATTGAGCTCGGCTCAATGCCCGACCACGGCAAAAGATAAAGAAGAGATGAGTGTCATCCCCTATGCTTCAGCCATAGGATCTATTATGTATGCCATGCTATGTACGGACCTGATGTAAACCTTGCCGTAAGTTTGGTAGGAAGGTACCAAAGTAATCCCGGCAAGGAACACCGGACAGCGGTCAAGAATATCCTAAAGTACACGAAAAGGACGAAGGACATGTTTCTCGTTTATGGAGGTGACGAAGAGCTCGTGCGTAAAGGGTTACATCGACGCTTAGCTTCGACACAGATCTGGATGACTCTAAGTCACAAACCGGATACGTGTATATATTGAATGGTGGAAGCGATGGCTGGTGCAGCTGCAAGCAGAGCGTCGTGGCGGGATCTACATGTGAAGCGGAGTACATGGCAGCCTTGGAGGCAGCACATGAAGCAATTTGGGTGAAGGAGTTCATCACCGACCTAGGAGTCATACCCAATGCGTCGGAGCCGATCAAACTCTTCTGTGACAACACTGGAGCTATTGCACTTGCCAAGGAGCCCAGGTTTCACAAGAAGACCAGGCACCTCAAGCGTCGCTTCAACTCCATCCGTGAAAATGTTCAAGATGGAGACATAGAAATTTGTAAAGTGCATACGGATCTGAATGTCGCAGATCCGTTGACTAAACCTCTTCCACGGGCAAAACATGATCAACACCGTAACTCTATGGGTGTTCGATTCATCACAATGTAACTAGATTATTGACTCTAGTGCAAGTGGGAGACTGTTGGAAATATGCCCTAGAGGCAATAATAAAAGCATTATTATTATATTTCCTTGTTCAAGATAATTGTCTTTTATTCATGCTATAATTGTATTATCCGGACATCGTAATACACGTGTGAATACATAGACAACAATACGTCCCTAGTAAGCCTCTAGTTGACTAGCTCGTTGGTCAACAGATAGTCATGGTTTCACGACTATGGACATCGATGTCATTGACAAGCGGGATGACGTCATTAGGAGAATGACGTGATGGACAAGACCCAATTCTAAGCATAGCACAAGATCGTGTAGTTCGTTTTGCTAGAGCTTTTTCAATGTCAAGTATCTCTTCCTTAGACCATGAGATCGTGTAACTCCCGGATACCGTAGGAGTGCTTTGGGTGTACCAAACGTCACAACATAACTGGGTGACTATAAAGGTGCACTACAGGTATCTCCGAAAGTGTCTGTTGGGTTGACACGGATCGAGACAGGGATTTTTCACTCCGTATGACGGAGAGGTATCACTGGGCCCACTCGGTAGTGCATCATCACAATGAGCTCAAAGTAACCAAGTGTCTGGTCACGGGATCATGCATTACTGATGCGAGTAAAGTGACTTGCCGATGCTTGACTGAACGAGGTATTGGGATACCGACGATCGAAGTCTCGGGCAAGTAACATACCGTCGACAAAGGGAATAGTATACTGGGGTTGCTTTAATCCTCGACATCGTGGTTCATCCGATGACATCATCGAGGAGCATGTGGGAGCCAACATGGGTATCTAGATCCCGCTGTTGGTTATTGACTGAGAGCGTCTCGGTCATGTATGCGCATGTCTCGAACCCGTAGGCTCTACACACTTAAGGTTCGGTGACGCTAGGGTTATTAGGAAGACTTGTATGTGATTACCGAATGTTGTTCGAGTCCCAGATGAGATCCGGACGTCACGAGGAGTTAGGAAGGGTCCGGAGGTAAAGATTTATATATGGGAAGTTGTCAAGCGGACCTTTGGAAAGTTTGAGGGGCATACCGGGATTGTACCGGGGCCACCGGAAGGGTTCCGGAGGTCCACCGGGAGGGGCCACCCCTCCCGGGGGGGCACTTGGGCTGCGTGGAGCAGGAGCCAGCCCCTGGTGGGCTGGGCGCCCCCCCCCCCTTGGGCCCATGCGCCTAGGGTTGGGGGGGAACCCTAGAGGGGGCGCCCCCCTTGCTTGGGGGGCAAGCCCCCCCTCCCTGGCCGCCGCCCCCTCTATATTCCCATCTAGAGGGGCCGGCCCCCTTGCCCCGTCCCCCGATAAATAGAGGGGTGAGGGGAGGGCTGCATACACAAGCCAAGGCGCAGCCCCTCCCGTCCCCAACACCTCTCCTCCTCCGTACGTGCTTGGCGAAGCCCTGTCGGAGTACTGCTGCACCAACAACACCACGCCGTCGTGCTGCCGTTGGAGCTGTCTTCCTCAACCTCTCCTTCCTCCTTGCTGGATCAAGACAGAGGAGACGTCGTCCGTACCGTACGTGTGTTGAACGCGGAGGTGCTGTCCGTTCAGCACTTGGTCATCGGTGATCCGAATCACAGCGAGTACGACTCCCTCATCACCATCCCCTTGAACGCTTCCGCACTCGATCTACAAGTGGTATGTAGATGCAAACTCACTCCCTTGACTCGTTGCTTAGATGAACTCATAGATGAATCTTGGTGAAACCGTAGGAAATTTTTTAATTTTCTGCAACGTTCCCCAACAGGCCAGCCAAGGCACCTAGGAGACAAGGCCCCGGCAAGAGGAGCTTGCCGGGAAGGCCCGGTGAGTGACAAGCTTCCGGACGCGACAAGGCAACAACCGCGGCAAGGTTCCCGCCGCGGCAGACTACCACTCTTTTCCTCCGCTCCAGCACATCCACCAACGTGTCGCCATGGGACCTCTCCGGTAGCAGCGTGGCAAGAGGTCAGGCGGCCAGTGAGCAGTGGTAAGCGGCGCTGACAAGATTGCCATCGTGGCAAGCGGTGGCGCCCCTGACGGTCACTGTTTGCACTGTTTGGGCGACGTAGACGGGCATTTAATGCTTTTGTCCCCTGCCGTCAGGGTTAGGTATGATACACTGTACAAGTAGTTGTACCAACCGCACTCTTTTTCCATTTCTACCCTTGTCTACGTTGCCACCTGTCGGTGACCCCTTGAGCATATAAAAGGAGGCCCATGCGCAACGTAGAGAAGGGGTTCGAGAGGTTCGAAAGGCTCGAAGCCAGAAAACACTTAGCTCTCTCAAGCAAGAACTTAATACACCCATACATGCAGCAGTAGGAGTGTTATCTCTCCGGAGAGCTCCGAAGCTGGGTAAACTGCTCGTGTGCATCGCCTCGATCTGCTCTTCGTGCGACCTCCGCCCCCCTCCGAACCGAAAGGGGCTCGGTCCGCCGGTCCCATAGGTGTTCGTGGGTCAGATCAGCTTCCCCGACATCTTTATGGAAGACGACGAGACCGATGAGCAAGAGTTCCAGAAAGCCACAGAGGTCCTGTGCGTTGACGGTGGTGCTTCTCTGCATACTTCACACCGCCAACTCAAGCAGTGGATGCGGGAAGTCAATGCGGCAGAACCATCCGTCGAGTCACGCAAGCCTCTGAAATGGTCCAGCATGCCTATCATCTTTGATATAGAGGACCACCCTGATCGCATAACTGCGGTCGGGTGCTTGCCGATGTTGGTTTCACCAACTATCCGCAACCTCAAGGTCACTAAGATGCTAGTTGACGGTGGGGCCGGCTTGAACCTGATCTCCTCGGCGGTGCTCGTAAACTCCGGATCCACGATAGCGAGCTCGAAGAGACCGGCACATTCCAAGGAATCAATCCGGGAAGGAGCAAGCCGAAGGGAAAGAACACGTTGCCGGTGACGTTTGGCAGCGAGTTGAACTTCAGGACTGAGAGGGTCACTGTTGACGTTGCTGATTTTCCATTGCCTTACAATGGGATACTTGGCCGTCTAGCACTCGCCAAATTCATGGCGGCCTCTCACTATGCGTACAACATGCTAAAGATGCCAGGCCCGATAAGCGTCATCTCTGTCCCTGGCGACAAGAAAGTGAAGGAAATATGCCCTAGAGGCAATAATAAAGTTATTATTTATTTCCTTATATCATGATAAATGTTTATTATTCATGCTAGAATTGTATTAACCGGAAACATAATACATGTGTGAATACATAGACAAACAGATAAGTCACTAGTAAGCCTCTACTAGACTAGCTCATTAATCAAAGATGGTTATGTTTCCTAACCATAGACATGTGTTGTCATTTGATTAATGGGATCACCTCATTAGAAGAATGATGTGATTGACATGACCCATTCCGTTAGCTTAGCACTTGATCGTCTAGTATATTGCTATTGCTTTCTTCATGACTTATACATGTTCCTATAACTATGAGATTATGCAACTCCGTTTACGGAGGAACACTTTGGGTACTACCAAACGTCACAACGTAAGCTGGGTGATCATAAAGGAGTACTACAGGTGTCTCCAAAGGTACTTGTTGGGTTGGCGTATTTTGAGATTAGGTTTTGTCACTCCGATTGTCGGAGAGGTATCTCTGGCCTTCTCGGTAATACACATCACATAAGCCTTGCAAGCATTGCAACTAATGAGTTAGTTGTGAGATGATGTATTACGGAACGAGTAAAGAGACTTGCCAAGAACGAGATTGAACTAGGTATTGGATACCGACGATCGAATCTCGGGCAAGTAACATACCGATGACAAAAGGAACAACGTATGTTGTTATGCGGTCTGACCGACCGATAAAGATCTTCAGAGAAAATGTAGGAACCAGTATGGGCATCCAGGTCCCGCTTATTGGTTATTGACCGGAGATGTGTCTCGGTCATGTCTACATTGTTCTTGAACTGTAGGGTCCGCACGCTTAAGGTTTCGATGACGGTTATATTATGAGTTTGTGTATTTTGATGTACGAAGGTTGTTCGAGTCCCGGATATGATCACGGACATGACGAGGAGTCTCGAAATGGTCGAGACATAAAGATTAATATATTGGACGGATATATTTGGACACGGAAAGGTTCGGAGAAGTTTGGAGCTCCGGGAGGTTACCGGAACCCCGGGAGGTATATGGGCCTTATTGGGCCCATGTAGGAGGAAGGAGAAGGAACAGGAGGGAGGCGCGCCCCAAGCCCAATCCGACTGGGAGGGGACGGCCCCCCTTTCCTTTCTCCTTCCCCCTCTTCCTATTCCTACTACTAGTACTACTTCCTAATCCGAGTACTCCTACCTTCCCCCTCCAAATAAGAGAAGGAAAAGAGAGGGAACCCTACTTGGAGTAGGTTTCCCCCTCTATGGCGCGCCCCTTGTGGCCGACCACCTCCTCCCTCCCTCCTTTATATCACGGGGGTGGGGGCACCCTAGAACACACAAGTTGATCCTTGAGATCGTTCCTTAGCCGTGTGCGGTGCCCCCTCCACCATATTCCACCTCGGTCATATCAGAAGCGGTGCTTAGGCGAAGCCTGCGCCGGTGAAACATCTAGATCGTCACCACGCCGTCGTGCTGACGGAACTCCGTCTCTCCGGAGCTCTGCTTGATCGGAGCCCGTAGGGCGTCATCGAGCTGAACGTGTGCCAAGAACTCGGAGGCGCCGGATTAACGGCGCTGGGATCGGCTGGATCGCGAGGAGAACGACGACTACTTCCTCTACGTCATCATCGACTCGGAGGTGCCGAGTAACGGCAACCTTTGGGATCGGCAGGATCGCGAGGAGAACGACGACTACTTCCTCTACGTTGTGATCGCTTCCGCTTTGGTCTACGAGGGTACGTAGACAACACTCTCCCTTCTCGTTGCTATGCCATCACCATGGTCCTGTGTGTGCGTAGGAAAATTTTGAAATTACTACGTTTCACAACAGAAAGATGCTCTTATCTGCGCCGACAAGATCTACCGGGAAGCAGCAGCCGCAGCAGATCACAAGTCACTTGCCGCTGAAGCTCCCGGGGCGAAGAAGAAGACCAAGTCCGGCAAGAGTTCTGGGGCCCACTCCGGCAAGCGCACCTCTTCGGAGTGCTGCGCTACCGTCGAGGACGCACCATCGAGCTCCACCGGCAAGTGTAAGAAGACGATGGCAGCTCCACCAGAGACCAAGAAGGTGTCCGCCAAGGAGGACGACACTGGTGGTACCTTTACCATCAGTGCCACTCTCGACCCTAAATAGGAAAGCGCGCTCGTTGCTTTCCCTCATGGGCTTAACGCCGACGTGTTTGCATGGCAACCGTCGACATCCCCGTGTTCCTGTGAAGTAATTGAGCACCACCTAGCTGTCTGTCCTCATGCGTGGCCCGTCAAGCAGAAAGTCAGGAAGCAGGAAGTGGAACGCCAAGAATTCATTGCAGAAGAAATCAAGAAATTGGAAGCAGCAGGCCTTGTCAGAGGAGTGCTCCATCCTACGTGGTTGGCCAATCCTGGTAAATGCATAAGGCAAACGCGGAAATGGAGGCTTCAGACGACTTTTACCGATGTTAATAAAGCTGTCCCAAAGACCCATTTCCCTTGTCGCGCATCGACCAGATTGTTGACTCCACTGCCGGATGTGATTTGCTTTCATTTCTTGATGCATACTCAGGGTACCATCAGATCTTCATGGCAGAAGAGGATGAGGAGAAAACCGCATTCATCACCCCATGTGGCACATACTGTTTTATACGGATGCCTTTTGGGTTAAAGAATGCTGGTTCAACATTTGCAAGAGTAGTCCATTACGCTTTTGAGCCACAAATACACAGAAATGTAGAAGCTTACATGGATGACATAGTGGTCAAGAGCAAGGACAAAGCGACTCTGATTCAAGATTTAGACGAAACCTTTGCAAATCTGTGCAAGATCAACCTCAAGCTCAACCCCGAGAAGTGCGTGTTTGGAGTCCCCTCCGGCAAGCTTCTCGGGTTCTTCGTATCTCAACGGGGAATTGAAGCCAATCCCGACAATATCAAGGCCATTGAGCAGATTGAAGCACCAAAGCACGTCAAGGATGTACGAAGACTTGCGGTTGCGTAGCTGCTCTCGCAGATTTATTTCTAGGTTCTGTTGGCGCCCTGCCATTTTTCAAAATTTTGAAAAAGGCAGGTCCAATGAAATGGACTCCGGAAGCGGAGGCTGCGCTGCAGGACTTAAAGAGATACCTATCCTCCACTCCAACACTTGTCGCACCTAAGCCACAAGAGAAGTTGTTGCTATATATAGCGGCAACCAATCAAGTGGTTAGTGCTGCGTTAGTAGCGGAGAGGGAGGCGGATGATGAGCTAGCAACCAAGGCAGATGCATCCAGCGACAAGCAAGGCACTTCACCGACAAGCTCTGGTCCCGACAAGGATGGATCTGCGCAGGCGTGCGAGAAGATGCAGAGAAAAATGGTGCAGCGCCTAGTTTACTTTGTTAGTTCCCTTCTGCAGGGGGCTAGGTCAAGGTATTCTGGTGTGCAGAAATTGCTTTTCGGCCTTCTCATGGCCTCGAGAAAGTTGCGCCATTACTTCCAAGCACATGAGATCACGATCGTCACTCGTTTTCGTGAAGAGGATCTTGCCAAAATCCGGAAGCAGAGCGGGATCGTCAAGTGAGCACTTTTGGAACTGTCAAGCTTTGTTCTCAAGTTTGAGAGCACTTCAACTATCCAAAGCGAGCATTGGCGGAGTTCATAGCAGAATGGACGCCAACACAAGATGAAGAAATTCCAGACGAGCATCCCGTCAAGGAAGTAAGCAAAGAGTGGCTAATGTACTTTGATGGTGCCTTCTCGCTGCAAAGGCGCCCGGTCTTGGGCGTCTTGCTTGTCGCACCCGCCGGAGAGCACCTCAAGTACGTAGTCCAGATGCACTTTCCCAAGGAGCAAGCAACAAACAATACTACAGAGTATGAAGGTTTGCTTGCCGGTCTCAGGATCGCAGCAGACCTTGGGATCAAGAGGCTCATTGTTAGGGTTGACTCACAGCTTGTTATCCGCCAAGTGAACAAGAGTTATCAGAGTTCGTTGATGGAAGCTTATGTTGATGAAGTGAGAAAGCTAGAAGAGCACTTTGACGGCCTACAGATGGAATATATTCCAAGAGCTCAGAACGATATTGCTGATGGCCTGTCGAAGAGCGCCGCACTTAAGTTGCCTGTGGAACCAGGGATTTTTGTGCTCAAGCTGACTCAACCGACTGTAGCGCCATCAACTGGACAGAACAAGAAGAGGAAGTAGATTTCTGGTGACTATTTTCCAGCCGAGCTCCCCGAAGCCGCCGCCAAGAAGGTCTCCAAAGTCAACACCAAGAGTCTTTGAGGAACGATGCGCTCCGACAAGCCCTAGGGTTTGTTTCGTTGAAGCAGACGCTCCCGACAAGTTTTGCTCCGACAAGCTTGCCGGGGAACGTCAAGCTCCGGCTGAGCCGCAGGTTCTTGCCGTAGAAGCGGATGTTCTCGCAGGAGCAGATGTGCCTTTTGCCCTTGTTGTCGAGCCGCAAGCTCCAGCATGGGCACAGCAGATTGTCCATTTCCTTCAGACAGGAGAACTTCCCGAAGAGCAAGAAGAAGCGGAAAGAGTAGCCCGGCAGTCAAGTATGTACCAGTTTGTCGACAACACACTGTACAGAAGAAGACTCAACAGTGTGAAATTGAAGTGTGTTCACCGGGAAGATGGATAGAAGCTGTTGGCAGAGATACATGGAGGCATATGTGGTCACCACATTGGCGCAAGAGCACTTGCCGGCAAAGCGTTCCGGCAAGGTTTCTTTTGTTCGACAGCCTCCGTGATGCAACTGCACAAGTAACCAAGTGTGAAGCGTGCCAGTTCCATTCCAAGCAGATACACCAGCCAGCTCAAGCTCTCCAGACGATCCCTTTATCCTGGCCATTTTCGGTCTGGGGGCTCGACATCCTTGGCCCCTTTCCCCGAGCTGTCGGGGGCTTTGAGTACTTGTACGTTGCAATCGACAAGTTCACAAAGTGGCCGGAAGTGGAAGCAGTGAGGAAGGTGACAGCACAGTCAGCAGTCAACTTCTTCAGGTCGATTGTTTGCCGTTTCGGAATCCCTAACAGGATCATCACCAACAACGACACGCAATTTACGAGCCGCACCTTCATGCAGTACGTCCAAGATCTTGACGCCAAGGTCTGCTTCATACATTGCTCATCCGAGAAGTAACGGTCAAGCGGAGAGGGCGAATCTTTGAAGTGCTGCGCGGACTCAAGACCGTAACTTTCGACGGGCTGCACAAGTGCGGAAGAAACCGGATTGAAGAGCTGCGGTGGTTCTTTGGTCGATCAGACGACGCCAAATCGAGCCATCGCCGGACACCTTTTGCTCTAGTCTATGGAGCAGAGGAAATTCTCCCCACGTAACTCAGATATCGGGTCACCTCGAGTGCTCGCTTATGATGAGCTTGAGCAAGAGCGATTGCGACAAGATGACGCCGCTTCCTTGAGGAGGACCGTCTTCTCTTTGTCAGACGAGCTGCTCGATATCGAAGCTTTGCGCCGCTACCATAGCCGCAAAGTTAATGCCAGAAGTCTCGAGGAAGGCGACCTTGTTCTTCGGCGCGTTCAGTCCGCCAAGAATTCCAACAAGTTGACGCCAAAGTGGGAAGGCCCTTACCGGGTGAAAAGAGTCACTAGGCCTGGCACTGTCCGCCTTGAGACCGAAGATGGCATTCCGGTGAGCAATTCCTGGAACATCGAGCATCTTCGTAAGTTTTACCCGTAGGGCGCGGTTGCCGGAACCTGTTCCGGCAACCACCTTTTGTACAAGTCTTGCCGATGTTGCATGTAATCCTTTGTACGAAGCCGGGCGCAGACCCCGTGCATAAGTAAAGCTCATGTGTTCCGCACATCTTGAAGATTTCATGCTTTCTACTCTTTTTTATTGCATGCATTATCTGACATTTTGTGCAGCACCTACCCCGGTAAGCAATAACGAGCCGTAAGGCCACATATCTTTATTTTCTCTTCTTTCTCTTTCTCAAAGAAAGGAAGGTTCCCTCGCACACAAGTTTGCCAGAGGGGAAGAAGAAGATAATGGTGTGGACCAGGCGTCGCTCAAGGAAGTTTAGCCTTACCGGGAAGCAAACGACAGAAAAGCTAAGTTGCTAAAACTTGAGCAATCAGTTTTCAAATTTTTAAGTTATTCTCCTCGAACGACCGTGCTTTGTATGGAAAACCTGTGCGCGGAGGAACCAACTCGTAGCTAGTTGCGCCTGACTTTGTTTCGAGTCCGCTCAACAACTTAAGTGAGCTGCGACTAGTTGCGACAAGGTTACTTGTCGGCAGCGGCACCGCCTTGCCGATTGACGTCCACTCGGCCATGACAAAAGGTGATCGCCGACAAGTTCCCTAAAAGCGTAGGGCAAAAACATACAAAGGAAGGAATCAAGTAAAGGAAATAACATAGCAATTACTACCCAAAATAGAATTATATTACAAGATAGCTTGTTGCAGCTCTAATAGATTGTTCTCATGACATGACCAGCAGCGACAAGGAAAAGAGAAAATGGGCGGCCTAATCTACGCGGTCGCCATCAACCCTCTTGATCCCGCTCACCCTGTCCACAATGGGTGCGACAAGGGTCTTGAGCGCCTCCACATCAGCATCCAGCGGCAAGGACTTGAGGACGTTGGTGAGGTTGAGGCCTGGATTGCGGAAGGCCACCTTCATCAGCACCTTTTGGAGAGCTCCCGCGCAGATTTGGCGCGACTCTTCGGCCAGCTGCTTTGGGATCTCTTCCCGGAGTCGCTGGAGGGCCGTCACCACGCCTTTCAAGAACAAGCTGAGCTTGGCGCTGGGTTGGAGGTGCTCATCGGTGGAATACCCAAGATCATCCATCCCCAGTTGCGCCAGCTCCCTATCGATGGCTGAAGCAGCATCCACGAGACCCTCGGTCCAGTGCTCCACATTCTCCCTAAAGGTGTTCTGGGCGGCGGCAGCCTTCGCCAGCAGTGCCTTGTCGGCCTTGATCTTCTCCTTCAAGGCCGCCTCCTGCTCCCTGGCGCCGTCTAGCGTCTGAGTCAAGGTGGTCAGCTTCAACTCGAGATCTGCGTTGGAGTCCTTGGCGGCGCTGAGCTCCTTGCTCCTCTCGGCGAGACGGCCCTGCAGCTTGCCAAGAGTGTAGGCGTCCTTCTCGCGCTCATGCTTGAGTGCAGCAAGCTCCTCGCCGCTCTCCTTAAGATTGGTCTCCAGCTACATCACCTTCATCTCCAGCTCCTTCTTGGCGGCCTCGGCAGCTGCGGCAGCATCCTTTGCTTCCTTGATAGCCCCGCCAAATGTTTGCTCGCGCGTGGCCAGATCCTCCTCATGGCTGTCAAGATTAACCTTCCTCTGCGCCAACTCACCTTCCTGTGCAGATAGCTTCTCGGCGGCAAGCCGATGTTGCTCCTCAGCTTCAGCCTTCTCGAGGAGGAAGGCTTTGCGCTCCTCGGCGAGTCGCTCCCGCTCCTCTGCCAAGGACCGGAGAGCTTCCTGATTGAGGCCCCGGAGCTCCTCCGCACGCTTCTCGATATCTGCTCCCGCCTTCGCGACAAGCGCTTCCCGGGATTCCAACTTGGCTTGTCGGGCGCGGTAGAGCGACAACAGCTTCCGCAGCAGCACCTCCTCCTCAGACTCGCCACTGCTGCTGCTTGGCGCGTCGACCAGCGTCAGCCCAGCGGAGGCGAGCAGCTCTTCGTCAAAAGTCTCTCCTTCGACCGGCGCCCTGGAGCTCGACGCCCAGGGGAGCTTGATGAAGACGCCATCGCCGGCCTTCAAATTGGCGCCGGCTGGGCTCTTGAACTGGCGCTACAACATCGGGCGGAGGGATCGGCGGCCGGCGTGGCGCTGGCGCTCCTGACCTCGGGCCGTCGGTCTGTCGCGGACCCCTCGCCAGCTTCTGCGGCATCAGCCTTGGCGGCCTCTTCGCCGGCGGGCTCGTCAGCGCCAGCTTCTTCTTCGATGGCGGCGGCATTGCCAGTATTGCCGCGCGCGTCCTCCTCGCCGGCGACCTCGGTCTCCATTGGCTCTGTGGCAGATGGATCTGGCGACCGGAGAAGAAATGAAAGTCAAACAAATATTCAAAAAGAAGATTAGAAGAACACAAGGGAAGTTTTCGGGCAAAAGGATTACATGTGCTAGGGTCTGCAGTCATGGTCTCCGCCACCGGGGGATCGCTAGTACTGTCCCTTGCTGGAGAGCTGACCCTTGCCGGAGAACTGCCCCTTGCCGGAGAAGTCTCCCTTGCCGGAGAACGATCCCTTGCCGGGGAATCCTCCCTTGGCGGAGTAGTCGAAGTAGATGGCATGTCAGGAGCGGCTTCAGGGCACTCCTGGTGGGGCTACTCTGCTCCTACACAAATCAGCAGTCAGATATCAGCAAAGAAAGAGCACCCATGCACGCCTAACAGCAGGAAGTGAACCATATACTTACGCTGGGGGCTGCTTTGAGGAAGAGTTGCCGCGTCCGGCAAGGTGGTCTCAGACGCGCCTCCTGCTGTCGCGGTGGGTTCGTCCTCGATGACAATCACCGGGGCCTTGGCTCTCTTCGACGCTCTCTGGGCCAGCGTCCTGAAAAGGAAATGAGTTCAGAGTGAAACAAATCAGATACAAGACAAAGCAACCAATCGAAGCACTACAAGTACAGCAAAGAATCTTACTCTTCTTCTTCCTCGTCGGAGCTGAGCGCGGAGAGATCAAATTCAGGCTCGCCTCCAGTGCGACGACGCGGAAGAGTGGGTTCCCTTGGCCGCTTGGCGGGAAGCGATAGCGGTGGTGCAGGAGGCCCGCTCCGGTTGCAGCGGCGTGGGGTGCTCCAGCAACAGTGCTTGCCGCGATGGAGCTGCCTTGTGTGGCGGCTGTTGGCCCGTCTGCCGCCCCGCTACCTCCCCGGCCTTGCGAAGACGCCTTCTTGGTGGAGCTGGGGGCTCCGCTCGCGGCAAGCTGTTTGAAGGTGGGAAGGAAGCGCCCTCGGCGGGCTCGCTCGACTCAGCTTCAGGCTCGGCAAGTTCTTCCTCGCCGGCGAACTCCCTTCGCTCGACAAGGCTTGCCGCCTCTGATGCCTCTGCCTCCTCCACGGTGAATCCGAACTCGCCCACAGCAGCGGCTGCTGCCGCCTCTTCCAGCCTGGTGGCGATACGATGCATCTCATCATTGGTGGTGTCGCGGGTGAGGCTTTTCTGTTCGTCGAGGTGGATCGGCACTTCTTCCAGGCTGTCAAAGAACTGCCGCACGACGTCATCTGCAGGCTCTTGCCAGGTTGGGACAATTCCATGCGAGTCGCTGGCTGCATCATTCTTGCTGGATGCGGTCAAGCGAGGAATTGTTGCACAATGAACGACACCCCTCGGCAACCTGAACTTCTCGGGATGATCAGGATCGGGCTTGAACAGCTCCAAGAGCATCGCGTCAAGTTCCAAGACGGTGAAGTTGAAGTTGAGGCCTGGGCGCAGCCTCATGATATCTGCCGCGTTCTGAAACTCCCAGGCGGGTCTCCTCCTCTCCTGCAGGGGGGCGATGTGGCGGCGAAGAAAGTCCGCGCCAACGGTGCCTACGGTGAGCCCGGCAAGTCTAAGGCGAAGGATTCGGGTGACTGCAATCTTTAGCCTAGCATCTTCCGGGGCCACGTTGCTCCAATCGTTGCCGCGCACTATTGGGGTCTGGCGCTGGGCAGTAAAGGGTTGCGGGTTTTCCTCAACAATCCAACACCAATCTGCCCTCCATTCCTCCCACTTGCTACGGAGCTCTCCCTCCAGATAGGCTTCCCTCTTGCCGATCCTAGAGATCCAAGCGATTCCTCCGGCAAGAGGCTCCCCCCTCTCAACCCGGGGCATAAAGAAGTGGCGGAAAAGAGCTACGTTGGGGTGGACTCTGACAAAGTTTTCGCAGAGATGTGCGAAAACTGCCATGGTCAGGACAGCATTGGGGGTGAAGTCAAGGAGGCGGAACCCGTAGGTGTTCATGATATCGCAGAAATATTCAGAGAAGGGCGGGCAGAGCCCGCTGTAGAAGAAGAGCGCGAAGAAGGGGTACCCATTTGGAGCCGATTCAGGCGGCCGGGAGTACCTTCAGGCGCTGGATGCGCCGCGTCTCCGTCGACTGAAGAGGTAGTAGTACTCCCTCAGCTCCCTCACGGCGAGCTGGGGGGGGGGGGAAGATGGCCCGCTCCTTTCGCAGCGCCGCAAGCCGCTGCGCCTCGGCCGACTTCACAGCCTTCCCCTTGTCGTCTTTCGGAGCCATGGCGGAGGTGGTGGTGGAGGTCAACGGCGTTGGTGGAGCTGGTGGCGATGGGGGGCAGAGCGCTGCTCTCTTTTCAGCCTTGAGAAGAAGGGGGAGGAGCGGAGGTTTTTCGAGATTGGACAGCAACTGGCGAGGTGGGCGGACTGCCCCTGTTTCCCCTGCTTATAAAGAGGGAGGGGCGGACGTTCCGCCTTTCCGAATAAAGAAACCTCCACGATCTCTCCCACGACGCCGCATTCGACGCGTGTCGTTCGTGGAGGGCGTGGTGGGTCCGGAGTAAGTTACGGCGTAACCCAGGCCGCGTATGCCCGTGCCCTGTTTTAGGCCTGGCCCAACAGCGCTCGGCACCGTGTGGCCCGGGCAGGGGCTCTGCCGGTGTACTAGAGTAGGGGTACCCTAGTATCCCGAACTTCGTGCACGGCGATTGCAGCACCATGGCAAGGCTTGCCGGGTGACCGCCAAGGTCCTCCGTGGTTCCTTTGGAGCCATTCAAGAACAAAGTATTTAAGCCAAGGAGACAAGGCCCCGGCAAGAGGAGCTTGCCGGGAAGGCCAGCCAAGGCACCTAGGAGACAAGGCCCGGGCAAGAGGAGCTTGCCGGAAAGGCCCGGTGAGCGACAAGCTTCCGGACGCGACAAGGCAACAACCACGGCAAGGTGCTCGCCGCGGCAGACTACCACTCTTTTCCTCCGCTCCAGCACATCCACCAACGTGTCGCCATGGGACCTCTCTAGGCGCGCATGGCAAGAGGTTGTGCGGCTAGCGGAGCGCGTTGGTGAGCGGCGCTGACAAGATTGCCATCGTGGCAAGCGGTGGCGCCCCTGACGGTCACTATTTACATTGTTTAGGCGACGTAGATGGGCATTTGATGCCTTTGTCCCCTGCCGTCAGGGTTAGGTATGATACACTGTACAAGTAGCTGTACCAACCGCACTCTTTTTCCATTTCTACCCTTGTCTACGTTGCCACCTGTCGGTGACCCCTTTGAGCATATAAAAGGAGGCCCATGCGCAACGTAGAGAGGGGGTTCGAGAGGTTCGAAAGGCTCGAAGCCAGAAAACACTTAGCTCTCTCAAGCAAGAACTTAATACACCCATACATGCAGCAGGGAGTGTTATCTCTCGGAGAGCTCGAAGCTGGGTAAACTGCTCGTGTGCATCGCCTCGACCGCTCTTCAGGCGACCTCCGCCCCCTCCGAACCGAAGGGGCTCGGTCCGCCGTCCCATAGGTGTTCGTGGGTCAGATCAGCTTCCCGACACCGCTGACGGGCTATTAGCTCAGTGGTAGAGCGCTACCGATAATTGCGTTGTTGTGCTCGGGCTGTGAGGGCTCTCACCACATGGATAGTTCAATGTGCTCATCAACGCTGACCAAGATGTGGATCATCCAAGGCACATTAGCATGGCGTACTCCTCCTGTTTGAATCGGAGTTTGAAACCACACAAACTTCTCCTCAGGAGGATAGATGGGGCGATTCAGGTGAGATCCCATGTAGATCTAACTTTCTATTCACTCGTGGGATCCGGGCGGTCCGGGGGGGGGGGGGGCACCACTGAAGGAAATATGCCCTTGAGGCAATAATAAAGTTATTATTTATTTCCTTATTTCATGACAAATGTTTATTATTCATGCTAGAATTGTATTAACCGGAAACATAATACATGTGGGAATACATAGACAAACAGAGTGTCACTAGTATGCCTCTACTTGAATAGCTCGTTAATTAAAGATGGTTATGTTTCCTAACCATAGACATGAGTTGTCATTTGATTAACGGGATCACATCATTAGGAGAATGATGTGATTGACTTGACCCATTCCGTTAGCCTAGCACTTGATCGTTTAGTATGTTGTTCTTGCTTTCTTCATGACTTATACATGTTCCTATGACTATGAGATTATGCAACTCCCGTTTACCGGAGGAACACTTTGTGTGCTACCAAACGTCACAACGTAACTGGGTGATTATAAAGGTGCTCTACAGGTGTCTCCGAATGTACATGTTGGGTTGGCGTAATTCGAGATTAGGTTTTGTCACTCCGATTGTCGAGGTATCTCTGGGCCCTCTCGGTAATACACATCACTTAAGCCTTGCAAGCATTGTAACTAATGAGTTAGTTACGGGATGAAGTATTACGGAATGAGTAAAGAGACTTGCCGGTAACGAGATTGAACTAGGTATTGGATACCGACGATCGAATCTCGGGCAAGTAACATACCGATGACAAAGGGAACAACGATGTTGTTATGCGGTTTGACCGATAAAGATCTTCAGAGAATATGTAGGAGCCAATATGAACATCCAGGTTCCACTATTGGTTATTGACCGAAACAGTTCTAGGTCATGTCTACATAGTTCTCGAACCCGTAGGGTCCGCACGCTTAACGTTACGATGGCGATGCTTATATTATGAGCTTATGAGTTTTGATGTACCGAAGGAGTTCGGAGTCCCGGATGAGATCGGGGACATGACGAGGAGTCTCGAAATGGTCGAGACGTAAAGATCGATATATTGGACGACTATATTCGGAGTTCGGAAAGGTTCCTAGTGATTCGGGTATTTTTCGGAGTACCGGAGAGTTACGGGAATTCGCTGGAGAGTATATGGGCCTTATTGGGCTTTAGGGGAAAGAGAGAGGAGAGGTTGGGCGCCCCCAAGGCCTAGTCCGAATTGGACTAGGGGAGGCCGCGCCTCCTTCCTTCTCTTCTCTTCCCCTTTCCTTGACTCCTACTCCTACTACTTGGAAGGGGGGAATCCTACTCCCGGTGGGAGTAGGACTCCTCCTTGGTGCGCCCCCTCCTAGGCCGGCCACCCCCTCCCTTGCTCCTTTATATACGGGGGCAGGGGGGCACCCCATGACACACAAGTTGATCATCGTGATCGTTCCTTAGCCGTGTGCGGTGCCCCCTCCACCATATTCCACCTCGGTCATATCGTCGCGGAGTTTAGGCGAAGCCCTGTGTCGGTAGAACATCATCATCGTCACCACGCCGTCGTGCTGACGAAACTCATCCCTGACACCCTGCTGGATCGGAGGCCGGGGATCTTCATCGAGCTGAACGTGTGCAGAACACGGAGGTGCCGTACGTTCGGTGCTTGGATCGGTCGGATCGTGAAGACGTACGACTACATCAACCGCGTTGTTCTAACGCTTCCGCTTTCGGTCTACGAGGGTACGTGGACACACTCTCCCCTCTCGTTGCTATGCATCACCATGATCTTGCGTGTGCGTAGGAATTTTTTTGAAATTACTACGTTCCCCAACAGTGGCATCCGAGCCTAGGTTTTATGCGTTGATGTTATATGCACGAGTAGAACACAAGTGAGTTGTGGGCGATACAAGTCATACTGCTTACCAGCATGTCATACTTTGGTTCAGCGGTATTGTTGGATGAAGCAGCCCGGACCGGCATTACGCCAGACGCTTACGCCGAGACTGGTTTTACCGCCGTGCTTTGCACCACGGTGACTAGCGGTGTCTGCTTTCTCCAACTTTAGTTGAACTGAAAAGTGGCTATGCCCGGTCCTTGAGAAGGTTAAAACAGCACTAACTTGACGAACTATTGTTGTGGTTTTGATGCGTAGGTAAGAACGGTTCTTGCTCAGCCCGTAGCAGCCACGTAAAACTTGCAACAACAAAGTAGAGGACGTCTAACTTGTTTTTGCAGGGCATGTTGTGATGTGATATGGTCAAGACGTGATGAGATATAAGTTGTTGTATGAGATGATCATGTTTTGTTGAAGTTATCGGCAACTGGCAAAAGCCTTATGGTTGTCTCTTTATTGCATAAGATGCAAGTGCCAAATAATTGCTTTACTTTATCGCTATGCGATAGCAATAGTTGCAAGAGCAATAGTTGGCGAGACGACCATGTGACGACACATTGATATAGATCAAGATGATGAAGATCATGGTGTCGTGCCGGTGATGATAGAGATCATGACAGTACTTTGGAGATGGAGATCAAAGGCGCAAGATGATCATGGCCATATCATGTCACATATTTTGATTGCATGTTGTAACATCCCAATTTTCCTAAATTAGGATGTTAATAGATCATTCACATGCATATCATAATTTTATTGCATTATTTGCTTTCCTGAAATATTCAAATCATTATGCAACAAAAGGCAATTTATTGGAGTGGAGATAACATGACTTCTCCCCTGTTTTTAAAAATGTTCATAATGTGCAGAATATTATTTCCAGTTCATCTGTTATGTTCTGGTAATTTTTGCAATCTTCAAAATATTTTATTTGATTGTTTTATTACTGTTTGAGTGGCCTATTGCATCAAAATTATTTTACAAAATTGCATTAGTATTGGAACTAGTGTTCCTGTAGTTTATAGCTATAGGGCTATTTTTACTGTGTGTCTAGGTATTTTTATTTAGATTTTATACTGTGTATTTTATTTTATTTATTTTGTTTTACTGCTGTTGTTTCTGTTTAAAAAAAACACCAGCCGGCCGGCCAGCCAGGCCAGCCAGCCAGCCTGCACTGCCCGCGGCCCAGCCCCCGCACGGCCGCAGCCCACCTAAGCCGCAGCGAAGCGGTACGCCGCTCCGACCAAGATCGCTTCCACCACGACAATGGGACCCACTCGCGCCTACTGTTCGTCCCTCCCGAGCCGGACACCGCTCGACCAGCATGTCGCTACAGACGCCGAGGCCGAGCCCGACTCGACGCCGCTACCGGTCCCACCTCGAACGCGCCCGAGTGTCCGTGCGCGAGCCAAAGCCCTCGACGAACCCCCGAACCCCTTCCTCGATCCTCCCCGTTGCCGCACGCGCAAGGTTGGGCGAAACGCATCTCGTCGAGGAGCCCGCACCGCCGCAGTCTTCTCCGCACGTTTTCGTCGCCGTAAGATCATCCCGGCCGCTCCACTTGTCACCCTAGAACCTCCTCTAAACGCCGCGCCTTGTTGACATCTTCTCGTGGCCGGAATCACAGCAATCAGGGAGGAACGACCCCGTCCGCCGACACCGGAGCACGCCGGAGTTTGCGACGCCGCCGTCAGTAGAGGACGCCCCCGTCGCCGTACTCACCACCACCACCTCCGCCACTCCACACCGCACCCGCCTGTAGCCTTGGCTTCGCCGGAAACCCGCCGGAGACGCGCCCCGCCGACGCCCGAAGCCGCCGCCGCGTCCCCTGTTCTCTGGTGAGCACGCGCGCGCAACACACCTCGGCCAATCGGGTGATGCCACAAGGCAAAATCTACAGCGCCTGCTACAGTAACCGCACGTGCACTGTTCATGAGTTTTCTGTTGCTGTTTTTATTCCTTTTCAGTTTTCAACTGTAACTTCAATTAGCTATAACTCCTATTCTATAAATCCAATTTAGGTAATTCTTTTTCCTGTGATCTCACAAAAATCAGCACTTCATGACAGTACCAAAATTTCTCATGTTTGCACTGTTTAAATTTGAATTCGTTCAAATTCAAATTTAAACCTTCCGGAGGCCGTAACTTTCAAACCCTTTATCGGAATCGAGTGATTCTTTTTGCATTGTGACCGTAGTGCAATTTAGGTGATGTTAAGATTCTGTTGTTGAGTTTCAAAAATGGTTTTGTTGCTGTTGGTTTTGTTTTGGTTCTATTCGTGTTCCGGTGATTGATTTGTTGAATTGTGTGAAACGTGTAGATTGTCTCGAGTGCGACGCGAGCTATTGTCAGGAGTGTGACTTTCTGAACCAAAACCAAGGCAAGTTACATGTTGATCATCCTTTACCTATTATTTTCTATGCATGTAGTTATATCACACTATGAATATATGCATGTATAGGAGTATTTTATATGTTGGCTATCTTTGTTGAGCTATCTTCCGTCTTTTGCAAATCGTGGTTGTTGTAGTTTGCTATGCTTTGTAGACGGTGGTGTTTCGTGTATTCATTGAGTTTATGTGAGGATTATATATATAACTAAAATGAGTAGTAATTAAGGATTTAATTCACCTCTGGGCGGAAGTGGTATTGCTTGGTGTTGAGGGAAGGCATCATGGGGTCTTGCACCTTTTCTAAGGCCATGCGCTCATGATAGTGCACCCTAAGTGGAATGCCGCCTGTGTTCAAAAAGATCTGCAGACTTAGTGACTAGTAGCTTCCATGTGCGGCCATTGGCTATATGGGCTCCGGCTTAGTTGATCGCTTGTTGGAACCCCGGCCTGCATAAAGGTCGACAGATGTAGCATATGTAGGTGGGATGTGGCCGTCAGGTGGTTAAGGGAACCTCTTCTGAAAGACTTTGTCTCGATCTTCGGATTGGGTCCATTAGGTGAAGCGTACAAACTCTGCAGAGTATTAAAACTAATCATGATTAGCCGTGCCCCCGGTTATGGGTAAATTTGAGCGACTATGCCATTACAGTTGTTGGATGATCTTGACAGATGTGACACTTAATAATATTTGTGGGCAACTTAATAAAAGGGTAGGTTGGAGTTGATTTTGCCAACTCAACCTTGTGCAGTTAATTAGTAATAAAAGAACTAAATAAAAATTTGACTACTAGGTAGTTATTAGGATAAAATCAGCTTTCTACAAAATAAACCCTCAAGCCTTCCTTTGTTGTACTATGCATATACATGTAGGTCTGCTTTATTATTACTCCTGTGTAACTTGCCGATACATTCCAAGTATTGACCTATATGGCTGCAACGTCTCATGTTGCAGGATATTCAGACGAAGAGTAAGGTACCGTTAGGGTCGCGAGTCTGCACTCAACATCGCCAGTGGGCTATGATGGGACTTATCGTTATTTTCTGCTACTTTCCGTTGTTTGATTGAATAAAGCTAGCCAAGTGCTATGCAGATTGTTTTATTTTATACATTCTGGATCATACGTTGTAATAAATGATGCACTTGCTATGCTGGTATTCAGCTATACCGTGTGTGCTAGCGAAGTTCGATCCAGGACTAGCACGGTAAGCACAGAGACTCAAATACTTCGAGGTTTGGTCGTTACAAATGGTATCGAAAGCAAAGGTGTTGATCAGAGGACGTGACCCTAGAAAATGGATTAGAAAAGCCATAGGACTGAAAATTATTTTATAAACTAGCTATACTTCTTACTGTTTATTAGTTAACCCCTCAAGTATCTTGAACAGTTAAGTAGGAACTAGTGCTTTGAGACCACCATTCATGTTTGTTTTATATTGCAACGTTATCGTGTTAGCGTGATTCGATTATGCCCACTTTCGTGGTATGAAGATACTAGATTGTTTGCTTGATTGGTAGTTGTTTGTTAAATTGCTTAGTGTCGAAATTATTTGACTATATATATATAATATTATCATATTGTTTGTTGTTTGTTGTTTGTTTGTTTGTTGGTGTTATTCGTTGTTGTGTTTTGTTGGCTTGATCATATTATGCATATGGGTAGAATATATTTATATATATATATAGCGTTTGGCCCTATTATATCTATAACTCTTCTATGCTTGCCCACCAGATGCCGCCGAGGCGTGATAATAGGCGTAATGCTGCAGGAGGAGACAACAATGGCAATGATGTACCGCCATACATGCAGCAGTTGCTTCAGGGACAAGCTCAGTTGATCGAGTTGCTTGTCCAGAACCAGAACAACAACAATAACAACAACAATCCGCCGCCACCGCCACCAGTGGATATGCTTACTGTGTTCTTGAGGTTGAATCCTCAGAGGTTCTCCAGTTCCCTGAACCTATTGTGGCTGATGATTGGCTCTGCGGTCAATAGGAACCTGGAGACGGTTGGATGCACAGATGCAGAGAGGGTGAGGTTTGCCTCACATTTGTTGGAGGGTCCTGCTGCAGCTTGGTGGGACAATTACTTGGTCACCTATCCCATTGCTACTATCACATGGCCTCAGTTTCAGGATGCTTTCCGTGCTGCACATGTGTCTGCTGGTGCTATGAGTCCGAAAGAGAAGGAGTTCCGCATTTGCTGTGGGAGGTCGCATGCAGTTAATGCGTATGTGGAGGAATTTAATAATCTTGCACGTTATGCTCCTAATGATGTTAACACTGATGCAGCTAGGCAGGAGAAATTCTTGGAGGGCCTTAATGATGAGTTGAGCCTTCAGTTGACAGTGGCCACTTTTAGGAATTGTCAGGACCTGATTGATAAGGCTATTGTGCTGGAGGGAAAGCAACAGGCCATAGAGAATCGCAAGAGGAAGTACAACAACAATAACAGGTATAATTCAGGACCACAGCAGAAGCCACGGACTTCATATCATCATGGAGGTAATGGGCATAATCATCATGGAGGTAATGATCATAATCATCATGGAGGAATGGCCACAACCATAATGGCCACCATCATCATAATGGGCACAAGAGTAACAATGGCAATGGCAAAGGTAATGGTAATGGTAATGGCAATGGAGGAACAATAACCGTAACCACCGTGTTACACGTGGCGCCAAGGGATTTGAGTCAGTGCGATGCTTCAGGTGTAAGGCTATGGGGCACTATGCCACAGATTGCCCGGGGCGAAGAACTCAGGATCCAGCAAGCCAAACCCCTTCCAAAAGGGTCATGTCAACCATGTTAATGTTGAGGAGGTCTATAATGAACCTGATGCAGTGATTGGTAAGTTCTTGATTAACTCAGTACCTGCACTTGTTCTTTTTTATACTGGTGCATCGCATTCTTTTATTTCGAGGGTATTTGTTGATAAACATGGATTGCCAACCAAAACACTTAGTATGCCTATTAGAGTGAGTTCCCCAGGAGCTGAGATGATAGCAGGTGTTGGTTGCCATCAGTTCACTTTGTCTATTGGAAAGCATGATTTTCCTACGGATTTGATTATATTAAAGTCACAAGGTCTGGATATTATTTTGGGTATGGATTGGTTGCAGTTATATAAAGGTCGTATTGATTGTGCCACGATCTATTACTCTCAAAGGCACCAGAGGGAAGAGAATCAAATATGTGTGTAAGTATAAGCGTAATCGGTGTGTGAACTCTCTTAAGGGGTAGCACGGAAGAGGTGCCAGCCAGAGAGATTATCCAGATGTGTTTCGGAGGAGTTGCTAGGTATGCCACCAGATAGAGATATTGAGTTTCTCATTGATTTAATACCGTGTAATCCTTTGGACCTATTGCAAAGAGACCAGATAGAATGCCTCCTCAAGAGTTGGAGGAATTGAAGAAGCAGATAAGAGAATTGCGAGCACAAGGATTTATTCGCCCAAGTTCATCACCTTGGGGAGCTCCAGCTTTTGTTTGTGGAGAAGAAGGATGGGACCTTGAGGATGTGTGTTGATTATCATTCTCACGAATGAGGTAACCATTAAGAATAAGTATCCTTTGCCTATGATAAATGATATGTTTGACCAGTTGGAAGGAGCTCTTGTGTTTTCTAAGATTGATCTTCGCTCGGTTAACATCAATTGAAGATTCGTGAGCAAGATATTCCAAAGACTGCTTTTACTACGAGGTATGGGTTGTATGAATATACTGTTATGTCATTTGGGTTGACTAATGCTCCTGCATATTTCATGAATATGATGAACAAGGTATTTATGGAGTTCTTGGATAAATTTGTGGTAGTTTTCATTGATGATATATTGGTATTCTCCAAGAATAAGCAAGAGCATGAGCTGCATTTGCGTTTGGTATTGGAGAAATTGAGGGAACATCAGTTGTATGCCAAGTTCAGCAAATGTGAGTTTTGGCTGGAAGAGGCAGCTTTCCTTGGGCATGTTGTGTCAGGTAATGGAGTTGCAGTTGATCCATCTAAGGTTGCTGCAGTTACAGAGTGGGAGACACCCACGACAGTTGGAGAGATACGCAGCTTTTTGGGCCTTGCAGGTTATTACAGGAGGTTTATTGAGAACTTTTCGAAAATTGCAAAGCCTATGACTGAATTGTTGAAGAAGGAGAAGAAGTTTGTTTGGATTGATGAATGTGAAGCCAGCTTTCAGGCATTGAAGCAGCGTTTGGTTACAGCACCAGTCTTAACTCTGCCGGATATACATAAGGACTTCCAGGTATATTGTGATGCTTCTCGTCAAGGACTTGGGAGTGTTTTGATGCAGGAAGGTAAAGTTGTTTCATATGCTTCACGTCAGCTTAAGAATCATGAGCATAATTATCCCACACATGATTTGGAGTTAGCCTCGCCAGTGCATGTATTGAAAACTTGGAGGCCATATCTTATTGGTAATCATTGTGATATATTTACTGATCATAAAAGCTTGAAGTATATTTTTTACTCGGAAGGATTTGAACCTCGTGCAGAGGAGATGGTTGGAGCTTATTAAGGATTATGATTTGAATGTGCAGTATCATCTGGTAAGGCTAATGTTGTTGCTGATGCATTGAGTCGAGGGAGCCATGCTAATGCAATTAGTATTGATAATATGCCACCCGAGTTATGTGAACAGTTCAGGAGTCTCAGATTGGAGATGGTTCCTAAGGGATATTTAGCAACACTGGAGGTAAAGCCTACTTTGCTTGACAGGATCAGAGAAGCTCAAAAGGATGATAAGGAGATTGCTGAGATAAAAGAGAATATGGTTAAAGGTAAGGCAGAAGGTTTCCATCAGGATGAACATGGAGCCATATGGTTTGAGAAGCGTATTTGTGTACCTCAAGATGCAGATATCAGAAGTTGATTCTTCAGAGGCACATGATTCACCTTATTCTATTCACCTGTAATACTAAGATGTATTTGGATTTGAGGGAAAGATTTTGGTGGCCTAGCCTCAAGAGGGAAATTCTTGGGTATATTGCAACATGTGATGTGTGCCGAGAGTTAAAGAGAACATCGAGAGACCAGCAGGTTTGTTACAGCCATTGCCTATACCTGATTGGAAGTGGGATGAGATTGGTATGGATTTCATTACAGGTCTACCCAGGACACGGTCAAAGTTATGATTCTATTTGGGTAGTTGTTGATCGTTTGACTAAAGTTGCTCATTTCATCCCGGTAAAGACTACTTATACCAAAGGTGCTCAGCTAGCAAAGATTTATATGTCTAAAATTGTTTGTCTGCATGGAGTTCCAAGGAAGGTAGTGTCTCGATAGAGGTACTCAGTTCACATCTAAATTTTGGCGTCGCTTGCATGAATCCTTGGGCACTGTGTCGGAGTTCAAGACAGCTTTCCATCCACAGATAGATGGGCAGACAGAGAGGGTAAATCAAATTTTGGAGGATATGTTGAGAGCTTGTGCTTTGGACTATGGTTCCAGTTGGGATGATAATTTACCTTATGCAGAGTTCTCATATAATAACAGTTATCAAGCTAGTCTGAAGATGGCACCATTTGAGGTATTGTATGGCGAAAGTGCGTGACACCGTTGATGTGGGATGAGGTTGGAGAGCGTCAGTTCTTTGGACCAGACTTGATCGAGAGATGCTGAGGAGAAGGTCAAGTTGATTCGTTCTGAGCTGAAGATAGCACAGTCCGAGTGTAAGAGTTATGCAGATGCAAAACGTAAGGAGGCGACATATGAGGTAGGAGACCGTGCATATCTTAGAGTTTCACCACTTCGTGGAATTAAAAGGTTTGGAATCAAGGGTAAGTTAGCACCACGTTTTGTGGGACCTTACAGGATCTTGGAGCGTAGAGGAGAGGTAGCTTATCACTGGAGTTGCTGTAATCCTTGTCAGGAGTTCATAATGTGTTTCATGTATCTCAGTTGAAGAAGTGCCATGCAGAGATGATGGATGTTCCATTGAGGGACACGGTGCCGCTTGAGGCAATTCAGTTGGAGAGTGATTTGACTTATGAGGAGAAGCCTATTAAGATTCTGGAGACAGCAGAGAGAGTTACTCGCACCAAGACAATCAAGTTATGCAAAGTTCAGTGGGATCATCATACAGAGGAGGAAGCTACCTGGGAACGAGAGGAAGATCTCAGACAGGATCATCCACACCTATTTGCTAGCCATCCCGAATCTCGAGGACGAGATTCATCTTAGCGGGGTAGGTTTGTAACATCCCAATTTTCCTAAATTAGGATGTTAATAGATCATTCACATGCATATCATATTTTTATTGCATTATTTGCTTTCCTGAAATATTCAAATCATTATGCAACAAAAGGCAATTTATTGGAGTGGAGATAACATGACTTCTCCCTGCTTTTTAAAAATGTTCATAATGTGCAGAATATTATTTCCAGTTCATCTGTTATGTTCGGTAATTTTGCAATCTTCAAAATATTTTATTTGATTATTTTATTGCTGTTTGAGTGGCCTATTGCATCAAAATTATTTTACAAAATTGCATTAGTATTGGAACTAGTGTTCCCAGTAGTTTATAGCTATAGGGCTATTTTTACCGTGTGTCTAGGTATTTTTATTTAGATTTTATACTGTTTATTTTGTTTTATTTATTTTGTTTTACTGCTGTTGTTTCTGTTTAAAAAACACCCGGCCGGGCCAGCTACCAGCCAGCCAGACCGCCTCGCCCAGCCCAAATTTCAAGACGGCCAAGAACCCACCTAAGCCGCTAAGCGGCACGCCGCCCGACCAAGATCGCTCCAGTCACCGACAGCGGGACCCACTCGCTACTGTTCGTTCCCTCCCGAGCCGGACACCGCCGATCAAGCATGTCACAAGACGCCGAGGCCGAGCCCGACTCGACGCTACCTGGTCCACCTCGAACGCGCTCGAAAGTGTCCGTGGGCGAGCCAAAGCCTTCGACGAACCCCCGAACCCCTTCCTCGATCCTCCCCGTTGCCGCACGCGCAAGGTTGGGCGAAACGCATCTCGCCGAGGAGCCCGCACCGCCGCCATCTTCTCCGCTCGTTTTCGTCGCCGTAAGATCATCCCGGCCGCTCCACTTGTCATCCTAGAACCTCCTCTAAACGCCGCGCCTTGTTGACATCTTCTCGTGGCCGGAATCACAGCAAGCAGGGAGGACCGACCCCATCTGCCGACGCCGAGCACGCTGGAGTTCGCGACGCTGTTGCCAATAGAGGACGCTTCGCCGCCGCATTTCACCACCACCACCTCCGCCACTCCACACCGCACCCGCCCGTAGCCTTGGCTTCACCGGAAACCCGCCGGAGACGCGCCCCGCCGACGCCCGAAGCCGCTGCCGCGTCCCCTGTTCTCTGGTGAGCACGCGTGCGCAACACACCTCGGCCAATCGGATGATGCCACATTGCAAAATCTACAACGCTTTCTGATAACCGCACGCGTTACCTTTGTTCATGAGTTTTCTGTTGCTGTTTTTATTCCTTTTCAGTTCTCAACTGTAACTTCAATTAGCTATAACTCCTATTGTATAAATCCAATTTAGGTAATTCTTTTTCCTGTGATCTCACAAAAATCAGCACTTCATGACAGTACCAAAATTTCTCATGTTTGCACTGTTTAAATTTGAATTCGTTCAAATTCAAATTTAAACCTTCCGGAGGCCGTAACTTTCAAACCCTTTATCGGAATCGAGTGATTCTTTTGCATTGTGACCGTAGTGCAATTTAGGTGATGTTAAGATTCTGTTGTTGAGTTTTAAAAATGGTTTTGTTGCTGTTGGTTTTGTTTTGGTTCTATTCGTGTTCCTGTGATTGATTTGTTGAATTGTGTGAAACGTGTAGATTGTCCGGAAAAGCGACGCGAAGCTATTGTCGAGTGTGACTTTCTCGAACCAGAACCAAGGCAAGTTACATGTTGATCATCCTTTACCTATTATTTTCTATGCATGTAGTTATATCACACTATGAATATATGCATGTATAGGAGTATTTTATATGTTGGCTATCTTTGTTGAGCTATCTTCCCGCCTTTTGCAAATCGTGGTAGTTGTAGTTTGCTATGCTTTGTAGACGGGGTGGTTCGTGTATTCATTGAGTTTATGTGAGGATTATATATATAACTAAAATGAGTAGTAATTATGATTTAATTCACCTACAGGCGGAAGTGGTATTGCTTGGTGTTGAGGGAAGGCATCATGGGGTCTTGCACCTTTTCTAAGGCCATGTGCTCATGAGAGTGCACCCTAAGTGGAATGCCGCCAGGTTCAAAAAGATCAGACAGACTTAGTGACTAGTAGCTTCCATGTGCGGCCACTGGCTATATGGGCTCTGGCTTAGTTGATCGCTTGTTGGAACCACAGCCCGGCCTGCATAAAGGTCGGCAGATGTAGCATATGTAGGTGGGATGTGGCCGTCAGGTGGTTAAGGGAACCTCTTCTGAAAGACTTTGTCTCGATCTTCGGATTGGGTCCATTGGGTGAAGCGTACAAACTCTGCAGAGTATTAAAACTAATCATGATTAGCCGTGCCCCCGGTTATGGGTAAATTTGAGCGACTATGCCATTACAGTTGTTGGATGATCTTGACAGATGTGACACTTAATAATATTTGTGGGCAACTTAATAAAAGGGTAGGTTGGAGTTGATTTTGCCAACTCAACCTTGTGCGATTAATTAGTAATAAAAGAACTAAATAAAAATTTGACTACTAGGTAGTTATTAGGATAAAATCAGCTTTCTGCAAAATAAACCCTCAAGCCTTCCTTTGTTGTACTATGCATATACATGTAGGTCTGCTTTATTATTACTCCTGTGTAACTTGCCAATACATTCCAAGTATTGACCTATATGGCTGCTGTTGGGGAACGTAGTAATTTCAAAAAAATTCCTACGCACACGCAAGATCATGGTGATGCATAGCAACGAGAGGAGAGTGTTGTCTACGTACCCTCGAGACCGGCGGAAGCAATCACAACATAGAGGAAGTAGTCAGACGTTCTCCTCGCGATCCAACCGATCCAAGCACCGTTACTCCGGCACCTCCGAGTTCTTGGCACACGACAGCTCGGTGACGCTCCTCGGGCTCCGATCCAGCCAAAGCTCGGGAGAGAGAGTTCCGTCAAGACGACGGCGTGGTGACGATCTTGATGTTCTACCAACGCAGGCTTCGCCTAAGCACTGCCACTGATTTGACCGAGGTGGAATATGGTGGAGGGGCACCGCACACGGCTAAGGAACGATCTCAAGGATCAACTTGTGTGTCTAGGGTGCCCCCTGCCCCGTATATAAAGGAGCAAGGGGAGGGCCGGCCGGCCCTAGGAGGTGCGCCAAGGGAGGGAGTCCTCCTCCTAGTGGGAGTAGGGACTCCCTTTCCTAGTCCAACTAGGAAGGAGGAAGGGGAAGGAAAGAGAGGAGAGGGAGAGGGAAGGGGCGCCCCCTCCTTGTCCAATTCGGACTCCCCATGGGGGGCGCGCCACCTCTGGCGCAGCCCTCTCTCTCCCTCTTGGCCCAATAAGGCCCATTACTTCCCGGGGTTCCGGTAACCCCTCCGGCACTCCGTCTTTCTCCGGAACCTTTCCGTGTCCGAATATAGCCGTCCAATATATCAATCTTTATGTCTCGATCATTTCGAGACTCCTCGTCATGTCCGTGATCACATCCGGGACTCAACCTTCGGTACATCAAAATACACAAACTCATAATATAACCGTCATCGAAACCTTAAGCGTGCGGACCCTACGGTTCAAGAACAATGTAGACATGACCGAGACACATCTCCGGTCAATAACCAATAGCGGGACCTGGATGCCCATATTGGTTCCTACATTTTCTCTGAAGATCTTTATCGGTCAGACCGCATAACAACATACGTTGTTCCCTTTGTCATCGGTATGTTACTTGCCCGAGATTCGATCGTCGGTATCCAATACCTAGTTCAATCTCAATTCGGAAAGTCTCTTTACTCGTTCCGTAATACATCATCTCACAACTAACTCATTAGTTGCAATGCTTGCAAGGCTTATGTGATGTGTATTACCGAGAAGGCCCAGAGATACCTCTCCGACAATCGGAGTGACAAAACCTAATCTTGATTCATGCCAACTCAACATATACTTTTGGAGACATCTCAGAGAGCACCTTTATAATCACCCGATTACGTTGTGACGTTTGGTAGCACACAAAATGTTCCTCCGTAAACGGGAGTTGTATAATCTCATAGTTGCAGGAACTTTGTATAAGTCATGAAGAAAGCATAAGCAACATACTAAGCGATCAAGTGCTAAGCTAATGGAATGGGTCAAGTCAATCACATCATTCTCCTAATGATATGATCCCGTTAATCAAATGACAACTCATGTCTATGGTTAGGAAACATAACCATCTTTGATTTAACGAGCTAGTAAAGTAGAGGCATACTAGTGACACTCTGTTTGTCTATGTATTCACACATGTATTATGTTTCCGGTTAATACAATTCTAGCATGAATAATAAACATTTATCATGATATAAGGAAATAAATAATAACTTTATTATTGCCTCTAGGGCATATTTCCTTGATCTCCCACTTGCACTAGAGTCAATAATCTAGTTTATACAGTAATGATTCTAACACCCATGGAGTCTTGGTGCTGATCATGTTTTGCTCGTGGAAGAGGCTTAGTCAATGGGTCTGCAACATTCAGATCCGTATGTATCTTGCAAATCTCTATGTCTCCCACTTGGACTTGGTCCCGAATGGAATTGAAGCGTCTCTTGATATGCTTGGTCCTCTTGTGAAATCTGGATTCCTTTGCCAAGGCAATTGCACCAGTATTGTCACAGAAGATCTTCATTGGTCCCGATGTACTAGGTATGACACCTAGATCGGAAATGAACTCTTTCATCCAGACTCCTTCATTTGCTGCTTCCGAAGCAGCTATATATTCCGCTTCACATGTAGATCCCGCCACGACGCTTTGTTTAGAACTGCACCAACTGACAGCTCCACCGTTTAATAAAAATACGTATCCGGGTTTGCGATTTAGAATCGTCCGGATCAGTGTCAAAGCTTGCATCGACGTAACCATTTACGATTAGCTCTTTGTCACCTCCATATACGAGAAACATATCCTTAGTCCTTTTCGTGTATTTCAGGATGTTCTTGACCGCTGTCCAGTGATCCACTCTGGATTACTTTTGGTACCTTCCTGCCAAGCTTATTGCTAAGCATACGTCAGTCTGGTACACAGACATTGCATACATGATAGAGCCTATGGCTGAAGCATAGGGAACATTTTCATTTTCTCTCTATCTTCTGCTGTGGTCGGGCATTGAGTCGACTCAATTTCATACCTTGTAACACAGGTAAAAGTCCTTTCTTTGCCTCGATCCATTTTGAACTTTTTCAAAACTTTATCAAGGTATGTGCTTTGTGAAAGTCCAATTAAGCGTCTTGATCTATCTCTATAGATCTTGATGCCCAATATGTAAGCAGCTTCACCGAGGTCTTTCATTGAAAAACTTTTATTCAAGTATCCTTTTATGCTATCCAGAATTCTATATCATTTCCAATTAACAATATGTCGTCCACATATAATATTAGAAATGCTACAGAGCTCCCACTCACTTTCTTGTAAATACAAAGGCTTCTCCAAAAGTCTCAGATAAAACCATTTGCTTTGATCACACTATCAAAGCGTTTATTCCAACTCCGAGAGGCTTGCACTGGACCATAAATTGATCGCTGGAGCTTGCACACTTTGTTAGCGCCATTTGGATCAACAAAACCTTCTGGTTGCATCATATACAACTCTTCTTCTAGAAATCCATTCAAGAATGCAGTTTTTACATCCATTTGCCAAATTTCATAATCATAAATGCGGCAATTGCTAACATGATTCGGACAGACTTAAGCATCGCCACGGGTGAGAAAGTCTCATCGTAGTCAACCCCTTGAACTTGTCGAAAACCTTTCGCAACAAGTCGAGCTTTATAGATAGTTATATTACCATCAGCGTCAGTCTTCTTCTTAAAGATCCATTTATTTTCAATGGCTTGCCGATCATCGGGCAAGTCAACCAAAGTCCATACTTTGTTCTCATACATGGATCCCATCTCAGATTTCATGGCTTCAAGCCATTTTGTGGAATCTGGGCTCACCATCGCTTCTTCATAGTTCGTAGGTTCACCATGATCTAGTATCATGACTTCCAGAATAGGATTACCGTACCACTCTGGTGTGGATTTTATTCTGGTTGATCTACGAAGTTCAGTGACAACTTGATATGAATTTTCATGATCATTATCATTATCTTCCTCGCTAATCGGTGTAGGTGTCACGAAACCGATTTACGTGATGAACTACTTTCCAATAAGGGAGCTGGTACTATTACCTCATCAAGTTCCACTTTCCTCCCACTCACTTCTTTCGAGAGAAACTCCTTCTCTAGAAAGGATCCATTCTTAGCAACGAATGTCTTGCCTTCGGATCTGTGATAGAAGGTATACCCAATTGTCTCCTTTGGGTATCCTATGAAGACACATTTTTCCGATTTGGGTTCAAGCTTATCAGGTTGAAGTTTTTCACATAAGCATCGCAACCCCAAACTTTCAGAAACGACAACTTTGGTTTCTTGCTAAACCATAGTTCATAAGGTGTCGTCTCAACGGATTTTGACGGTGTCCTATTTAACGTGAATGCGGCCGTCTCTAAAGCATAACCCCAAAACGATAGCGGTAAATCAGAAATAGACATCATAGATCGCACCATATCTAGTAAAGTACGATTACGACGTTCGGACACACCATTACGCTGTGGTGTTCCCGGTGGCGTGAGTTGCGAAAACATTCCGCATTGCTTCAAATGTAGACCAAACTCAGAACTCAAATATTCTCCTCCACGATCAGATCGTAGAACCTTTATTTTCTTGTTACGATGATTTTCAACTTCACTCTGAACTTCTTTGAACTTTTCAAATGTTTCAGATGTATGTTTCATCAAGTAGATATACCCGTATCCGCTTAAATCATCTGTGAAGGTGAGAAAATAACGATATCCGCCACGAAGCTTCAACATTCATCGTACCACATACATCTTTATGTATGATTTACAATAAATCTGATGCTCTCTCCATACAACCGGAGAACGGTGTTTTAGTCATCTTGCCCATGAGGCACGGTTCGCAAGTACCAAGTGATTCATAATCAAGTGATTCCAAAAGTCCATCTGTATGGAGTTTCTTCATGCGTTTTACACCGATATGACCTAAACGGCAGTGCCACAAATAAGTTGCACTATCATTATCAACTCTGCATCTTTTGGCTTCGACATTATGAATATGTGTATCACTACTATCGAGATTCAACAAGAATAGACCATTCTTCAAGGGTGCATGACCATAAAAGATATTACTCATATAAATAGAACAACCATTATTCTCTCGATTTAAATGAATAACCGTCTCGCATCAAACAAGATCCAGATATAATGTTCATGCTCAACGCCGGCACCAAATAACAATTATTTAGGTCTAAAACTAATCCCGAAGGTAGATGTAGAGGTAGCGTGCCGACCGCGATCACATTGACTTTGGAACCGCTTTCCCACGCGCATCGTCACCTCGTCCTTTGCGGTGCTCGTCTATTCCGTAGTCCCCTGTTTCGAAGTTGCAAATATTAGCAACAGAACCGATATCAAATACCAGGTGCTACTACGAGCTCTAGTAAGGTACACATCAATAACATGTATATCACATATACCTTTGTTCACCTTGCCATCCTTCTTATCCGCCAAATACTTGGGGCAGTTCTGCTTCCAAAGGTCCGGTTTGCTTGCGGTAAAAACACTCGGTTCAGTGCTTAGGTCCAGACTTGGGTTTCTTCTCTTGAGCAGCAACTTTCTTGCTGTTCTTTTTGAAGTTTCCTTCTTCTTCCCTTTGCCCTTTTTCTTGAAACTAGTGGTCTTGTTGACCATCAACACTTGATGCTCTTTCTTGATTTCTACCTCCATGCTTTTAGCATTGCGAAGAGCTCAGGAATTGTCTTAGTCATCCCTTGCATATTATATTTCATCACGAAGCTCTTGTAGCTTGGTGGCGATGATTGGAGAATTTCATCAATGACACTATCATCCGGAAGATTAACTCCCAGCTGAATTAAGTGATTATTATACCCGGACATTTTGAGTATGTGCTCACCGACGTAACTATTCTCCTCCATCTTGCAGCCATAGAACTTATTGGAGACTTCATATCTCTCAATCCGGGCATTTGCTTGAAATATTAACTTTCAACTCTTGGAACATCTCATATGCTCCATGACGCTCAAAACGTCGTTGAAGACCCGGTTCTAAGCCGTAAAGCATGGCACACTGAACTATAGAGTAGTCATCGACTTTGCTCGCCAGACGTTCACAACTTCGGCGTTGTTCGCAAAGAGCCTGGCACCCAGCGGTGCTTCCAGGACGTAATTCTTCCAGGCAGCAATGAGGATAATCCTCAAATTACGGACCCAGTCCGTAATTGCTACCATCATCTTTCAACTTTGCTTTCTCAAGGAACGCATTAAAATTCAACGGAACAACAAAGACGAGCCATCTATCTACAAAGAAACATAGACAAGCAAAATACTATCAGGTACTAAGTTCATGATAAATTTAAGTTTTAATTAATCATATTAAATAACTCCCACTTAGACAGATATCTCTCTAGTCATCTAAGTGATTACGTGATCCAAATCAACTAATCCATAACCGATCATCACGTGAGATGGAGTCGCTTTTCAATGGTGAACATCACTATGTTGATCATATCTACTATATGATTCACGCCGACCTTTCGGTCTCCGTGTTCGAGGCCATATCTGCATATGCTAGGCTCGTCAAGTTTAACTCGAGTATTCTGCGGTGCAAAACTGGCTTGCACCCGTTGTAGATGGACGAGAACTTATCACACCCGATCATCACGTGGTGTCCGGGTACTACTGAACTTTTAGCAACGGTGCATACTCGTGGAGAACACTTCTTGATAATTTTTAGTGAGAGATCATCTTATAATGCTACCGTCAATCAAAGCAAGATAAGATGCATAAAGGATAAACATCACATGCAATCAATATAAGTGATATGATATGGCCATCATCATCTTGTGCTTGTGATCTCCATCTCCGAAGCACCGTCGTGATCACCATTGTCACCGGCGCGACACCTTGATCTCCATCGTAGCATCGTTGTTGTTTACGCCATCTATTGCTTCTACGACTATCGCTACCGCTTAGTGATAAAGTAAAGCAATTATGTATGCGTTGTATTTCATACAATAAAGCGACAACCATATGGCTCCAGCCAGTTGCCGATAACTTCGGTTACAAAACATGATCATCTCATACAATAAAATATAGCATCACGTCTTGACCATATCACATCACAACATGCCCTGCAAAAACAAGTTAGACGTCCTCTACTTTGTTGCTGCAAATTTTACGTATTGCTACGGGCTTAAGCAAGAACCAATCTCACCCACGCATCAAGACCACAATGATACTTCGTCAAATAGACTCCGCTTTTAACCTTCTCAAGGACCGGGCGTAGCCACACTCGGTTCAACTAAAGTGAGAGAGACAGACACCCGCCAGCCACCTTTAAGCACGAGTGCTCAGAACGGTGAAACCAGTCTCGCAGAAGCTGCACGCGTAATGTCGGTCCGGGCCGCTTCATCTCACAATACCGCTGAACCAAAGTATGACATGCTGGTAGGCAAGATGACTTGTATCGCCCACAACTCACTTGTGTTCTACTCGTGCAAAACATCAAACCATAAAAACCTAGGCTCGGATGCCCTTGTTGGGGAACGTAGTAATTTCAAAAAATTCCCACGCACACGCAAGATCATGGTGATGCATAGCAACGAGAGGGGAGAGTGTTGTCTACGCACTCGTGAGACCGAAGCGGAAGCAATCACAACGTAGAGGAAGTAGTCGACGTTCTCCTCGCGATCCAACCGATCCAAGCACCACATTACTCCGGCACCTCCGAGTTCTTGGCACACGACAGCTCGGTGACGCCTCCTCGGGCTCCGATCCAGCAAAGCTCCGGGAGAGAGAGTTCCACAAGACGACGGCGTGGTGACGATCTTGATGTTCTACCAACGCAGGGCTTCGCCTAAGCACTGCTACGATTTGACCGAGGTGGAATATGGTGGAGGGGGGAACCGCACATGGCTAAGGAACGATCTCAAGGATCAACTTGTGTGTCCTAGGGTGCCCCCTGCCCCGTGATATAAAGGAGCAAGGGGAGGGCCGGCCGGCCCTAGGAGGTGCGCCAAGGAGGGGAGTCCTCCTCCTAGTGGGAGTAGGACTCCCTTTCCTAGTCCAACTAGGAAGGAGGAAGGGGAAGGAAAGAGAGGAGAGAGGAGAGGAAGGGGCCGCGCCCCTCCTTGTCCAATCGGACTCCCCATGGGGGGCGCGCCACCTCCCCGGCGCAGCCCTCTCTCTCCCTCTTGGCCCAATAAGGCCCATTACTTCCCGGGGTTCCGGTAACCCTCCGCAAGACTTCGCCTTTCTCCGAAACTTCCGGAACCTTTCCGTGTCCGAATATAGCTGTCCAATATATCAATCTTTATGTCTCGATCATTTCGAGACTCCTCGTCATGTCCGTGATCACATCCGGGACTCAACTTCTTCGGTACATCAAAATACACAAACTCATAATATAACCGCCATCGAAACCTTAAGCGTGCGGACCCTACGGTTCGAGAACAATGTAGACATGACCGAGACACATCTCCGGTCAATAACCAATAGCGGGACCTGGATGCCCATATTGGTTCCTACATTTTCTATGAAGATCTTTATCGGTCAGACCGCATAACAACATACGTTGTTCCCTTTGTCATCGGTATGTTACTTGCCCGAGATTCGATCGTCGGTATCCAATACCTAGTTCAATCTCGTTACTGGCAAGTCTCTTTACTCGTACCATAATACATCATCTCACAACTAACTCATTAGTTGCAATGCTTGCAAGGCTTATGTGATGTGTATTACCGAGAAGGCCCAGAGATACCTCTCCGACAATCGGAGTGACAAAACCTAATCTTGATTCATGCCAACTCAACATATACTTTTGGAGACATCTCAGAGCACCTTTATAATCACCCGATTACGTTGTGACGCTTTGGTAGCACACAAAATGTTCCTCCGGTAAACGGGAGTTGTATAATCTCATAGTTGCAGGAACTTTGTATAAGTCATGAAGAAAGCATAAGCAACATACTAAACGATCAAGTGCTAAGCTAATGGAATGGGTCAAGTCAATCACATCATTCTCCTAATGATATGATCCCGTTAATCAAATGACAACTCATGTCTATGGTTAGGAAACATAACCATCTTTGATTTAACGAGCTAGTAAAGTAGAGGCATACTAGTGACACTGTTTGTCTATGTATTCACACATGTATTATGTTTCCGGTTAATACAATTCTAGCATGAATAATAAACATTTATCATGATATAAGGAAATAAATAATAACTTTATTATTGCCTCTAGGGCATATTTCCTTCAGCTGCAACGTCTCATGTTGCAGGATATTCAGACGAAGAGTAAGGTACCGTTAGGGTCGCGAGTCTGCACTCAACATCGCCAGTGGGCTATGATGGGACTCATCGTTATTTTCTGCTACTTTCCGCTGATTGATTGAATAAAGCTAGACAAGTGCTATGCAGATTGTTTAATATTATACATTCTGGATCATACGTTGTAATAAATGATGCACTTGCTATTCTGGTATTCATCTATACTGTGTGTGCTAGCGAGTTCGATCCAGGGACTAGCACGGTAAGCACAGAGACTCAAATACTTTGAGGTTTGGTCGTTACACATGTGATGTTTATCTTTTATACATCTTATTTTGCTTAGTTCGACGGTAGCTTTATAAGATGATCTCTCACTAAATTATCAAGAAGTGTTCTCCCTGAGTATGCACCGTTGCCAAAGTTCGTCGTGCCCAGACACCACGTGATGATCGGGTGTGATAAGCTCAACGTCCATCTACAACGGGTGCAAGCCAGTTTTGCACATGCGGAATACTCAGGTTAAACTTGACGAGCCTAGCATATGCAGATATGGCCTCGGAACACGGAGATCGAAAGGTCGAGCGTGAATCATATAGTAGATATGATCAACATAGTGATGTTCACCATTGAAAGCTACTCCATCTCACGTGATGATCGGTTATGGTTTAGTTGATTTGGATCACGTGATCACTTAGAGGATTAGAGGGATGTTTTTCTAAGTGGGAGTTCTTAAATAATATGATTAATTGAACTTAAATTTATCATGAACTTAGTCCTGGTAGTATTTTGCATATTATGTTGTAGATCAATAGCTCGCGTTGTTGCTTTCATATGTTTATTTTGATATGTTCCTAGAGAAAACTGTGTTGAAAAATGTTAGTAGCAATGATGCGGATTGGATCCGTGATCTGAGATTTATCCTCATTGCTGCACAGAAGAATTATGTCCTTGATGCACCGCTAGGTGACAGACCTATTGCAAGAGCAGATGCAGACGTTATGAACGTTTGGCTAGCTCAATATGATGACTACTTGATAGTTTAGTGCACCATGCTTAAACGGCTTAGAATCGGGACTTCAAAGACGTTTTGAACGTCATGGACCATAGTTCCAGGAATTGAAGTTAATATTTCAAGCAAATACCCGAGTTGAGAGATAGGAAATCTCCAACAAGTTCTATAGCTAAAAGATGGAGGAGAATCGCTCAACTAGTGAGCATGTGCTCGATTGTCCGGGTACTTCAATCGCTTGAATCAAGTGGGAGTTAATCTTCCGGATAAGATAGTGATTGATGTAATTCTCTAGTCACCATCACCAAGTTACTAGAACTTCGTGATGAACTATAGTATGCAAGGGATAACGGAAACGATTCCCAAGCTCTTCGTGATGCTGAAATCAACGAAGGTAGAAATCAAGAAAAACATCAAGTGTTGATGGTTGACAAGACCACTAGTTTCAAGAAAAGGGCAAAGGGAAGAAAGGGAACTTCAAAAGGAACGGCAAGCAAGTTGCTACTCAAGTGAAGAAGCCCAAGTCTGGTCCTAAGCCTGAGACTAAGTGCTTCTACTTCAAAGGGACTGGTCACTGGAAGCGGAACTGCCCCAAGAATTTGGCCGATAAGAAGGATGGTGTAACGCCCCGGATTCGATGCGCCAGGTGTCTGCCAGTTATTCGCCGTCGTTGCCATGTCATTTGCTTGCGTGTTGCACTTTGCCATGTCATCATCTGCATTTCATATCATGTCGTCATGTGCATCGCATTTGCATACGTGTTCGTCTCATGCATTCGAGCATTTTCCTCGTTGTCCGTTTTCCAATCCGGCACTCCTATGTCTCCCGGCGCCCCCTTTTACCTCTCTTCGTGTGCGGGTATTAAACTTTCTCGGAATGGACCGAGGTTTGTCAAGCGGCCTTGGTATAGCACCGGTAGACCGCCTGTCAAGTTTCGTGCCATTTGGAGGTCGTTTGATACTCCAACGGTTAACCGGTAACCGCAAAAGCCTCTTTTGTGTGCAGCCCAACACCCCTTCCAAAGTGGCCCAAAACCCAGCAAACTCCCCTCCATGCTCTCGGTCGTTCGATCACGATCGCGTGGCCGAAAACCGCACCTCATTTGGACTCTCCTAGCTCCCTCTACCTATAAATAAACCCTCCCCGTCCAAATTCGCGGTCAAATTCCCACCCGAAACCCTAGATCTCACACTCCGCCGCCGCCGGACACGTCCGATCTGGACCGGACGCGTCCGCCCGCCGCCCGCAGCGAATCGCCGCACGCCACGTGGCCGCTGCCGTCCCTCCGCCACCGCAGCCGCCCGACCCGCCAGCGGGCCGCGCGAACCCGGCAAACCCTGCCGCCTCGCGCGCCTCCGCGGCGACCTCGCTCGTCGCGGATTCCGCCCGCCGCCGCCCGTCGACGCGCCCGCCGGACCGAAACCGCCGTCTTCGTCCCCGCCGCCTCGGCGCCGCCGCCGCCGGGATTCGCCGCCCGTCGCCCGCCCGCCAAAGGCACTCGCGCCCGCCGTCCGGCGCTCCGCCGCCCGGAGCTCGCGCCTCGCCGGCCCCGGCGCCCCTCCGCCGCCTCCCCGATGTTCCCCTCCGGCGACGTTTTCTCCCTCTTCGGTCGCCGTCCTCGCGGATCCGGCAAGTTCCGGCCTGCTTTTAAAACCGTGCAACCCGAGGTTGACTTTCTTCTCCTCCCCCGAAATTCCTGTCCCGAATCTGCTAATATTTTCATGCATTTTCATCGCATCATATCTCTGCATCCGTAGCTCCGTTTCATGCGTGTAATATGTCATATTGTTCACCTCGACGAGTACATCATTTCATCTCATTGCATCATTTTCATTTGAGGTCATCTTGATGTCCGAAATGCTGTTGGAAGAGTGTTACGTGATGTTAGTTTCAGTTTCTTATCAGAACATGCACTTTTGTCATTTTTTCCATGATTGATGTGTGCACCCTATGAGGTTGAGTCCTACATGTCTTTTGAAATATGCCATGCCATATTTACAGGGGTGTATGCCATGTATTTTTTTGATCTCTGTCGTGACTAGCACAAGCATGCAAACTAGGCTTCATGATGTTGCTGATTTCAGCCCTGTTCTGCTGATATTTTTATGCCATGTTAACTTGATACTACAAAGAGATCCATGCTTATTTTGAGATACTTCAGTAAGGATGTTTTTTTACACATGTCTTGCTTTATCCATACATGCCCTTGTTTGCAATTATGGAGTGCCATAGCTTGAGTCAATCGAGCTTACTTTTGCTATAAAATGTTTCCTGGCAGGTTGTTTACATGTTATTCAATTTTTCCAAGGTTGTTGTTATTGATCCGTGTATGCTATGATGTTGTTCTTGCCATGTATAGCTTCTATGCCATGTATTCTTACTGTGAGTTTCCTTGCCATGCCATGTATTGCTCTGTGGTGAGTGATTCAAGCTCACCAACATGCCTACTTATTGTTGTTTCTGCCATGTATGAATCTGTAATATTACTTGCCATGTTTACATGGGTGCCATCATATTTTCTGATCCTTTTTGGCTCACGGTCAATAAAGGACATTTGTTCTATGCAATTAGTAGATTCATTCCATTCCTTTTTTGCCATATTAAGTTCCTGTAACATGTTGTTTGATAGCTCTAAACATTGCAACCTGATGTTATTTTCTGCCAATGCCTGAAACTGTTATTATTTGCAATCTTGCCATGTATTTTTGATCATGTTCTACTCATTTCTGGAGATAGCTCAGTGTTCATGTTTTGTAATGCTCTACCTGTACATCATGCCCATGCCTTTTCTTTTCATGTTGAGATGCTGTAGCTTGTTGTTTTTATGCTTGCAATATGCCTAGTTGTTGTTTTGGACAGATTGTTGCTATAACTTGTATAGGGTGTATGTGTTGAACCGTTGTCTGCTTTTGAGTGTGCTCTATATGAAACTTGCTTGATTTTGCATGTAGCTTCATATTATCATGTTGCATCCTTGTTTTGAGAGTGTTTGCTTGATGTTTGTATGCATTTTGCATCAATGCCATGCTTATCTTGTTTTGCTCATATCTTCTAGGACGTAGCTCCGAATCTAATGAACTTTATATGTAACTTGACTAGAATTTCGTGTAGATCATCGTGGTGCATTTTAACTTGCCGTTTAACAACTTGAACATAAAGTTATTCAGATCTGGACCAATTTCGAAATTTGCATATGAGGACTTACCGGAATTGTTCTATGTTGTTCCCGGCCTCATTTAAACTTGCTTTGATGTGTTGCTCTTGTTTGCATCATCCCTTGCCATGAGTAGCTTCATGTAGTCTTGTCATGCATCATGCTTGTTTGTGCATCATGCCTTGTTCATGCGTGGTGTGTTTACCATGTTGTGTGCTTCTTGTTAGTTCCTGTTTCGCTATGATCGTGAGGATTCGCTTCGCTCACGCTTGGTTCGGCTTTATCCGTTCATCTTCTTCATGGATTCGTTCTTCTTCCTTGCGGGATTTCAGGCAAGATGACCGCTACCCTAGATCTCACTACTATCATTGCCATGCTAGTTGTTTCGTTCTATCGCTATGCTGCGCTACCTATCACTTGTTCCTCAAGCCTCCCAAATTTGCCATGTCAGCCTCTAACCTTTGACACCTTCCTAGCAAACCGTTGTTTGGCTATGCTACCGCTTTGCTCAGCCCCTCTTATAGCATTGTTAGTTGCAGGTGAAGATGAAGTTTGTTCCTTGTTGGAACATGGAGATGTTGTTCCTTGTTGGAACATGTTTACTTGTTGGGATATCACAATATATCTTATTTAATTAATGCATCTATATACTTGGTAAAGGGTGGAAGGCTCGGCCTTATGCCTGGTGTTTTGTTCCACTCTTGCCGCCTCTAGTTTCCGTCATATCGGTATTATGTTCCCGGATTTTGCGTCCCTAACGCGGTCGGGTGATTTATGGGACCCCTTGACAGTTCGCTTTGAATAAGACTCCTCCAAAGAAGGCCCAACATTGGTTTTACCATTTGCCCACCTAGCCCTTTTTCCCTTGGGTTTCCGGAGCCCGGGGGTCATCTTTATTTCCCCCCCCCCCCCCCCGGGCCAGTGCTCCTTCGAGTGTTGGTCCAAACTAGAGCACCGTGCGGGACCATTCCTTGGCAACTTGGGTTACGTAGGTTCCTCAGACGCTTCGCTCATCCGGTGTGCCACGAGACCGAGATATGTGCAGCTCCTATCGGATTTGTCGGCACATCCGGCGGCTTTGCTGGTCTTGTTTTGTTGCTGTCGAAATGTCTTGTAGCCGGATTCCGAGACTGATCGGGTCTTCCCGGGGAGAAGGAATATCCTTCGTTGATCGCGAGAGCTTATCATGGGCTAAGTTGGGACACCCCTGCATGGTATAAACTTTCGAGAGCCGTGCCCGCGGTTATGTGGCAGATGGGAATTTGTTAATATCCGGTTGTAGTAAACTTGAAGCAAACTCTTCTAAAATACACCAACCGTGTGCGAATCGTGAGTGTCTCTTTTCGGGGTTGATCGAGAGGAGAACACGGTTTCTGGGTTATGTCTGACGTAAGTAGGAGTTCAGGATCACTTCTTGATCATTACTCGTTGACGATCGTTCCTTTGTTTCTCTTCTCGCTCTCATTTGCGTATGTTAGCCACCATGTCATGCTTAGTCGCTGCTGCAACCTCACCACATTACCCCTTCCTTTCCTATTAAGCTTTGCTAGTCTTGATACCCATGGTAATGGGATTGCTGAGTCCTCGTGGCTCACAGATTACTACACCACCAGTTGCAGGTACAGGTTTGTGATGATCATGACGCGAGAGCGATGTTTGCTTACTTTGGAGTTCTTCTTCTGCTTCTTCGATCAGGGGATAGGTTCCAGGTCGGCAGCCTGGGATAGCAGGGTGGATGTCGTTTGAGTTTCTGTTTATGTTTCATCCGTAGTCGGATGTTGATCTTGTATGTTGTGTTGTTGTATTCATGTGACATTGTATGTCTTGGTTTTATCCCTATGTATTATGTAATGTTGATGTAATGATATCCACCTTGCAAAAGCGTTTCAATATGCGGGTCTATCCTTGGTGGGACCTTCGAGTTCCTTTTGGATAGGGTCGCATATTGGGCGTGACAGATGGTAAAGTGAACAAAGGTATATTGGATATACATGTTATTGATGTGTACTTTACTAGTGTTTATAGCAACTCCTTGGTATTTGATACTGGTAAAGTTGCTAAGAGTAGTAACTTGAAACGGGAGTTGCATAATGAACAGAAACTAGTTAAGGATGAAGTGACGATGGGTATTGGAAGTGGTTCCAAGATTGATATGATCATCATCGCACACTCCCTATACTTTCGGGATTAGTGTTGAACCTAAATAAGTGTTATTTGATGTTTGCGTTGAGCATGAATATGATTTGATCATGTTTATTGCAATACGGTTATTCATGTAAGTTAGAGAATAATTGTTGTTCTGTTTACATGAATAAAACCTTCTATGGCCATACACCCAATGAAATTGGTTTGTTGGATCTCGATCGTGTGATACACATATTCATAATATTGAAGCCAAAAGATGCAAAGTTAATAATGATAGTGCAACTTATTTGTGGTAATCGCCGCTTAGGTCATATTGGTGTAAAGCGCATGAAGAAACTCCATGCTAATGGACTTTTCGAATCACTTGATTATGAATCACTTGATGCTTGCGAACCATGCCTCATGGGCAAGATGACTAAAACCCCGTTCTCCGGAACAATGGAGCGAGCAACAGATTTGTTGGAAATCATACATATTGATGTATGTGGTCCGATGAATATTAAGGCTCGCGACAAGTATCATTATTTTCTGACCCTCACAGATGATTTGAGCAGATATGGGTATATCTACTTGATGAAACATAAGTCTGAAACGTTTGAAGAGTTCAAAGAATTTCAGAGTGAAGTGGAGAATCATCGTAACAAGAAAATAAAAGTTTCTACGATATGATCGCAGAGGTAAAAATATTTGAGTTACGAGTTTGGCCTTCAGTTAAAACAATGTGAAATAGTTTCACTACTCACGCCACCTGGAACACCACAGTGTAATGGTGTGTACGAACATCGTGAATCAGATTTCTTTATTAGATATGGTGCGATCAATGATGTCTCTTACCGATCTACCACTATCGTTTTTGGGGTTATGCATTAGAGACAGCTGCATTCACGTTAAATAGGGCACCATCTGAATCCGTTGAGACGACACCGTATGAACTATGGTTTAGCAGTAAACCTAAGCTGTCTTTTCTTAAAGTTTGGAGTTGCGATGCTTATGTGAAAAAGGTTTTCAACCTGATAAGCTCAAACCCAAATCGAAGAAGTGCATCTTCATAGAATACCCAAAGGAAACTGTTGGGTACACCTTCTATCACAGATCCAAAGGCAAAACATTCATTGCTAATAATGGATCCTTTCTAGAGAAGGAGTTTCTCTCGAAAGAAGTGAGTGGGAGGAAAGTAGAACTTGATGAGGTAATCGTACTGCTCCCTCATCGAAAGTAGTTCATCACGTAAATCTGTTCCTGTGACTACTACACCAATTAGTGAGGAAGCTAGTGATGATGATCATGTAACTTCAGATCAAGTTACTAGCGAACCTCGTAGGTAAAACAGAGTGAGATCCGCACCAGAGTGGTACGGTAATCCTGTTCTAGAGATCATGTTACTTGACCATGGCAAACCTACGAACTATGAGGAAGCGATGATGAGCCCAGATTCCGCGAAATGGCTTGAGGCCATGAAATCTGAGATAGGATCCATGTATGAGAACAAAGTGTGGACTTTGATTGACTTGCCCGATGATCAGTGAGTCATTAAGAATAAATGGATCTTCAAGAGGAAGACAGATGCTGATAGTAGTTTTACTATCTATAAAGCTAGACTTGTCGAAAAAGGTTTTTGACAAAGTTCAAGATGTTGAATACAATGAGATTTTCTCACTCGTATCGATGCTTAAAAGTCTGTCCGAATCATGTTAGCAATTGCCACATTTTATGAAATCTGGCAAATGGATGTCAAAACTGCATTCCTTAATGGTTTTCTTAAAGAAGAGTTGTATATGATGCAACCAGAAGGTTTTGTCAATCCTAAAAGTGCTAACAAAATGTGCAAGCTCCAGCGATCCATATGTGGACTGGTGCAAGCATCTTGGAGTTGGAATATACGCTTTGATAAGTTGATCAAAGCATATAGTTTTATACGGACTTGCAGTGAAGCCTGTATTTACAATAAAGTGAGTGGGAGCACTACAGCCTTTTTGATAAGTATATGTGAGTGACATATTGTTGATCAGAAAGGATGTAGAATTTTTTTTGGAAAGCATAAAGGAGTATTTGAAAGGAGTTCTTTAAAAGAAAGACCTCAGTAAAGCTACTTACATAGTGAGCATCAAGATCTATAGAGATAGATCAAGAGGCTTGATAAGTTTTTTCAATGAGTACATACCTTGACAAGATTTTGAAGTAGTTCAAAATGGAACAGTCAAAGAAAGAGTTTCTTGCTTGTGTTACAAGGTGTGAAATTGAGTAAGACTCAAATCCCGACCACGGCAGAAAATAGAAAGAGAATGAAAGTCATTCCCTATGCATCAATCATAGGTTCTATAAAAGTATGCATGCTATAGACCAGACCTATTGTATACTCTGTCATGGTTTGGCAAGAGTGTACAATAGTGATCTAGGAGTAGATCACTGGACATTGGTCAAAATTATCCTTAGTGGAATAAGGATATGTTTCTCGATTATGGAAGTGACAAAAAGGTTCGTCGTAAAAGGTTACGTCGATACAAGTTTTGGCACTGATCCAGATGACTCTAAGTCTTAATCTAGATACATATTGAAGGTGGGAGCAATTAGCTAGAGTAGCTCCATGCAGAGCATTGTAGACATAGAATATTTGCAAAATACATACGGCTCTGAATGTGACAGACCCGTTGACTAAACTTCTCTCACAAGCAAAACATGATCATACCTTAGTACTCTTTGGGTGTTAATCACATAGCGATGTGAACTAGATTATTGACTCTAGTAAACCCTTTGGGTGTTGATCACATGACGATGTGAACTATGGATGTTAATCACATGGTGATGTGAACTATTGGTGTTAAATCACATGGTGATGTGAACTAGATTATTGACTCTAGTGCAAGTGGGAGACTGAAGGAAATATGCCCTAGAGGGAATAATAAAGTTATTATTTATTTCCTTATTTCATGATAAATGTTTATTATTCATGCTAGAATTGTATTAACCGGAAACATAATACATGTGTGAATACATAGACAAACAGAGTGGCACTAGTATGCCTCTACTTGACTAGCTCGTTAATTAAAGATGGTTATGTTTCCTAACCATAGACATGAGTTGTCATTTGATTAACGGGATCAGATCATTAGGAGAATGATGTGATTGACTTGACCCATTCCGTTAGCCTAGCACTTGAACGTTTAGTATTTTGCTATTGCTTTCTTCATGACTTATACATGTTCCTATGACTATGAGATTATGCAACTCCCGTTTACCGGAGGAACACTTTGTGTGCTACCAAACGTCACAACGTGAATCGGGTGATTATAAAGGTGCTCTACAGGTGTCTCCGAAGGTACATGTTGGGTTGGCGTAATTCGAGATTAGCTTTTGTCACTCCGATTGTCGGAGAGGTATCTCTGGGCCCTCTCGGTAATACACATCACTTAAGCCTTGCAAGCATTGTAACTAATGAGTTAGTTACGGGATGAAGTATTACGGAACAAGTAAAGAGACTTGCCGGTAACGAGATTGAACTAGGTATTGGATACCGTCGATCGAATCTCGGGCAAGTAACATACCGATGACAAAGGGAACAACGTATGTTGTTATGCGGTTTGACCGATAAAGATCTTCGTAGAATATGTAGGAGCCAATATGAACATCCAGGTTCCACTATTGGTTATTGACCGGAAACAGTTCTAGGTCATGTCTACATAGTTCTCGAACCCGTAGGGTCCGCACGCTTAACATTACGATGACAGTTATATTATGAGCTTATGAATTTTGATGTACCGAAGGAGTTCGGAGTCCCGAATGAGATCGGGGACATGACGAGGAGTCTCGAAATGGTCGAGATGTAAAGATCGATATATTGGACGACTATATTCGGAGTTCGGAAAGGTTCCTAGTGATTCGGGTATTCGCCGGAGAGTATATGGGCCTTATTGGGCTTTAGGGGAAAGAGAGAGGAGAGGTTGGGCGCCCCCCAAGGCCTGGTCCGGGTGGACTAAGGAGGGCTGCGCCCCTCCTTCCTTATCTTCTCTTCCCCTTTCCTTGACTCCTACTCCTACTACTTGGAAGGGGAATCCTACTCCCGGTGGGAGTAGGACTCCTCCTGGTGCGCCTCCTAGGCCGGCCACCCCTCCCTTGCTCCTTTATATCACAGGCAGGGGGCACCCCATGACACACAAGTTGATCATCGTGATCGTTCCTTAGCCGTGTGCGGTGCCCCCCTCCACCATATTCCACCTCGGTCATACGTCGCGGAGTTTAGGTGAAGCCCTGCGTCGGTAGAACATCATCATCGTCACCACGCCGTCGTGCTGATGGAACTCATCCCCGACAGCCTGCTGGATCGGAGGCCGGGGATCGTCATCGACCTGAACGTGTGCAAAACACGGAGGTGCCGTACGTTCGGTGCTTGGATCGGTCGGATCGTGAAGACGTACGACTACATCAACCGCGTTGTTCTAACGCTTCCGCTTTCGGTCTACGAGGGTACGTGGACACACTCTCCCCTCTCGTTGCTATGCATCACCATGATCTTGCGTGTGCGTAGGAATTTTTTTTTTTTGAAA